>OZ024918.1:41944165-42061665 GCA_964017125.1 Flabesymbios commensalis
TACGTGTTACCTTGTGATTTGTCTGGACCAAAGGCGTGATCATGGTATGTGTTACCTTGTGATTTGTCTGGACCACAGGCGTGGTCAGGGTACGTGTTACCTTGTGATTTGTCTGGACCACAGGCGTGATCAGGGTACGTGTTACCTTGAATTTCTCTAGACCATAGGCGTGGTCATGGTACGTGTTACCTTGTGATTTGTCTGGACCACAGGCGTGGTCAGGGTACGTGTTACCTTGTGATTTGTCTGGACCACAGGCGTGGTCATGGTACGTGTTACCTTGTGATTTGTCCGGACCAAAGGCGTGGTCATGGTACGTGTCACTCTGTGATTTGTCTGGACCAAAGGCGTGGTCAGGGTACGTGTTACCTTGTGATTTGTCTGAACCAGGGGCGTGGTCAGGGTACGTGTCACCCTGTGATTTGTCTGGACCAAAGGCGTGGTCAGGGTACGTGTTATCTTGTGATTTGTCTGTACCACAGGCATGGTCATGGTACGTGTTACCTTCTGATTTGTCTGGACCAGGGGCGTGGTCAGGGTACGTGTCACCCTCTGATTTGTCTGGACCAAAGGCGTGGTCAGGGTACGTGTTACCTTGTGATTTGTCTGGACCAAAGGCGTGGTCATGGTACGTGTCACCCTGTGATTTGTCTGGACCTGGCAAGCGTGGTCAGGTTACGTGTTACCCTGTGATTTGTCTGGACCAAAGGCGTGGTCAGGGTACGTGTTACCTTGTGATTTGTCCGGACCAAAGGCGTGGTCATGGTACGTGTCACTCTGTGATTTGTCTGGACCAAAGGCGTGGTCAGGGTACGTGTTACCTTGTGATTTGTCTGAACCAGGGGCGTGGTCAGGGTACGTGTCACCCTGTGATTTGTCTGGACCAAAGGCGTGGTCAGGGTACGTGTTATCTTGTGATATGTTTGTACCACAGGCGTGGTCATGGTACGTGTTACCTTGTGATTTGTCTGGACCAAAGGAGTGGTCAGGGAACGTGTTACCTTGTGATTTGTCTGGACCACAGGCGTGGTCATGATACGTGTTACCTTGTGATTTGTCTGGACCACAGGCGTGGTCATGGTACGTGTCACCTTGTGATTTGTCTGAACCAGGGGCGTGGTCAGGGTACGTGTCACCCTGTGATTTGTCTGGACCAAAGGCGTGGTCAGGGTACGTGTTACCTTGTGACTTGTCTGGACCAAAGGCGTGGTCATGGTACGTGTCACCCTGTGATTTGTCTGGACCAAAGGCGTGGTCAGGGTACGTGTTACCTTGGATTTGTCTGGACCAGGGGCGTGGTCAGGGTACGTGTTACCTTGTGAATTGTCTGGACCGCAGGCGTGGTCATGGTACGTGTTACCTTGTGATTTGTCTGGACCAAAGGCGTGGTCATGGTACGTGTGACTCTGTGATTTGTCTGGACCAAAGGCGTGGTCAGGGTACGTGTTACCTTGTGATTTGTCTGAACCAGGGGCGTGGTCAGGGTACGTGTCACGCTGTGATTTGTCTGGACCAAAGGCGTGGTCAGCATACGTGTTATCTTGTGATTTGTCTGTACCACAGGCGTGGTCATGGTACGTGTTACCTTGTGATTTGTCTGGACCAGGGGCGTGGTCAGGGTACGTGTCACCCTGTGATTTGTCTGGACCAAAGGCGTGGTCAGGGTACGTGTTACCTTGTGATTTGTCTGTACCACAGGCGTGGTCATGGTACGTGTTGCCTTGTGATTTGTCTGGACCAGGGGCGTGGTCAGGGTACGTGTCACCCTGTGATTCGTGTGGACCAAAGGCGTGGTCAGGGTACGTGTTACCTTGTGATTTGTCTGGACCACAGGCGTGGTCAGGGTACGTGCTACCTTGTGATTTGTCTGGACCACAGGCGTGATCAGGGTGCGTGTTACCTTGTGATTTGTCTGGACCACAGGCGTTGTCAGGGTATGTGTTACCTTTGATTTGTGTGTACCACAGGCGTGGTTAGGGAACGTGTTACCTTGTGATTTGTCTGGACCAAAGGCGTGGTCAGGGTACGTGTTACCTTGTGATTTGTCTGGACCAAAGGCGTGGTCATGGTATGTGTTACCTTGTGGTTTGTCTGGACAACAGGCGTGGTCAGGGTACGTGCTACCTTGTGATTTGTCAGGACCACTGGCGTGGTCAGGGTATGTGTCACCTTTGATTTGTCTGTACCACAGGCGTGGTCAGGGTACGTGTTACCTTGTGATTTGTCTGGACCAAAGGCGTGGTCAGGGTACGTGTTACCTTGTGATTTGTCTGGACCAAAGGCGTGGTCATGGTATGTGTTACCTTGTGGTTTGTCTGGACAACAGGCGTGGTCAGGGTACGTGTTACCTTGTGATTTGTCAGGACCACTGGCGTGGTCAGGGTATGTGTCACCTTTGATTTGTCTGTACCACAGGCGTGGTCAGGGTACGTGTTACCTTGTGATTTGTCTGGACCAAAGGCGTGGTCAGGGTACGTGTTACCTTGTGATTTGTCTGGACCAAAGGCGTGATCATGGTATGTGTTACCTTGTGATTTGTCTGGACCACAGGCGTGGTCAGGGTACGTGTTACCTTGTGATTTGTCTGGACCACAGGCGTGATCAGGCTACGTATTACCTTGAATTTGCCTGGACCACAGGCGTGGTCAGGGTATGTGTTACCTTGTGATTTGTCTGGACCAAAGGCGTGGTCAGGGTACGTGTTACCTTGAATTTCTCTGGACCATAGGCGTGGTCATGGTACGTGTTACCTTGTGATTTGTCTGGACCACAGGCGTGGTCATGGTACGTGTTACCTTGTGATTTGTCTGGACCACAGGCGTGGTCAGGGTACGTGTTACCTTGTGATTTGTCTGGACCACAGGCGTGGTCATGGTACGTGTTACCTAGTGATTTGTCCGGACCAAAGGCGTGGTCATGGTACGTGTCACTCTGTGATTTGTCTGGACCAAAGGCGTGGTCAGGGTACGTGTTACCTTGTGATGTGTCTGAACCAGGGGCGTGGTCAGGGTACGTGTCACCCTGTGATTTGTCTGGACCAAAGGCGTGGTCAGGGTACGTGTTATCTTGTGATTTGTCTGTACCACAGGCATGGTCATGGTACGTGTTACCTTCTGATTTGTCTGGACCAGGGGCGTGGTCAGGGTACGTGTCACCCTGTGATTTGTCTGGACCAAAGGCGTGGTCAGGGTACGTGTTACCTTGTGATTTGTCTGGACCACAGGTGTGGTCATGGTACGTGTTACCTTGTGATTTGTCTGGACCACAGGCGTGGTCATGGTACGTGTCACCTTGTGATTTGTCTGAACCAGGGGCGTGGTCAGGGTACGTGTCACCCTGTGATTTGTCTGGACCAAAGGCGTGGTCAGGGTACGTGTTACCTTGTGATTTGTCTGGACCAAAGGCGTGGTCATGGTACGTGTCACCCTGTGATTTGTCTGGACCTGGCAAGCGTGGTCAGGTTACGTGTTACCTTGGATTTGTCTGGACCAGGGGCGTGGTCAGGGTACGTGTTACCTTGTGATTTGTCTCTACCGCAGGCGTGGTCATGGTACGTGTTACCTTGTGATTTGTCTGGACCAAAGGCGTGGTCATGGTACGTGTCACTCTGTGATTTGTCTGGACCAAAGGCGTGGTCAGGGTACGTGTTACCTTGTGATTTGTCTGAACCAGGGGCGTGGTCAGGGTACGTGTCACCCTGTGATTTGTCTGGACCAAAGGCGTGGTCAGGGTACGTGTTACCTTGTGATTTGTCTGGACCACAGGCGTGGTCATGGTACGTGTTACCTTGTGATTTGTCTGGACCAGGGGCGTGGTCATGGTACGTGTCACTCTGTGATTTGTCTGGACCAAAGGCGTGGTCAGGGTACGTGTTACCTTGTGATTTGTCTGAACCAGGGGCGTGGTCAGGGTACGTGTCACCCTGTGATTTGTCTGGACCAAAGGCGTGGTCAGGGTACGTGTTACCTTGTGATTTGTCTGGACCAAAGGCGTGGTCATGGGACGTGTCACCCTGTGATTTGTCTGGACCTGGCAGGCGTGGTCAGGGTACGTGTTACCTTGGATTTGTCTGGACCAGGGGCGTGGTCAGGGTATGTGTTACCTTTGATTTGTCTGGACCAGTGGCGTGGTCAGGGTACGTGTTACCTTGTGAAAGGGTGCTATGACATGAACTATGAGCCTCAAGTATAGGTCATGGTACCAAGCTTTTTTCATGTGGTGTGGGGTGTATGCCTGTATAGATACGTATCATATTATTTTATAAAATAATATTCTCCGAAATATTTTGTGTGCACACATTTAATGCAACTTTTAAATTATGCTTTTCTTTTATAACATGACTAAGTGCAGATGAGCGCATTTCATATAATTACACACTCATTGCTGACAAAATATTGTTAATTAATCATTTTTACTATTACATTTAAATCCCCCCTCCACTTGAGGTTAACAATTTGAAGTGAGTGAAAAATGTTTATATTTGTTTAATTTTACACCAAACATTTGCAAATCTTGATGTTTGAACACACATTGCGTTCCTAATAAAAACAGCTAATAACAATCAATGAGATTATAAACGACTGTAGTCTTGCTTAGAGTTCAACGTGTTAAGATAGGAATTGAGCTTCTATAAAGTGGGTTCGACTACCATTGTTGTCACATAGCGAAATTTGACTGGCGCATCAACTATTGAGTAATTTTAATTAGAATGGTTAGAACGATCCAGTTTACTATTTAAAAGACAAAAAGTCAACTGTAAATCTACTAAGAAGTTTTGTGACAACCATGACTAAAATTAAATATTGTGGGGGATTTCTAGCAAAAAAAGTCAATTATTTTAAAAGAAAGTGATGACTTCCGTGTGAATATAAAAATGAATTGAAAACATGCATCTCTGATACAGTGATTTTGTACTGCATGACTTTTCTAAATGACAGCGTCGTTCACGGATACCTGACCTACTCTGTGCACAAACCCCCTCTCCTTCTCATAAAAGGTCTACATCTGGTCTGTCTCACAGAAGACGTCACGAAATATAAAACCCATGGAGGATTGAAATTAGCCTAGTTCATTTTAAAAGCATTAAAAGCAACATAAATTACCAAAACACATGTCACACTTGCTAATGTATTATTTAAAGACACAGTTTTTTGTATTATGAAATCTTTTAAATTCGTGGTTATCGAACTTGAAGATTATAGTCTTGCAGATAATTGAAACCATTGTGCAAATAGGGATGAAAGCAACAACTTTGGCACATTGGTCCATTATAACCTGCGGAAAACATTAGTTTTGGAGTCAAGAAGATAACTTTATTATGTCGGCGACAATCGCACATTTTTCAAAATGACCCCTAACAAACTTTATATTATGGTAATAAATGCCGCGAAAATTGTAAAATTCTTGTTTAAGAAACACGTATGGTAGATTGTATCTATGGAAACGATATTTTGAGGTATAAGCATACATATATGCCTATACATAAATGGATGGCATCATGCACAAGTGGGCTAACCCACATAAAAAAAACTATGAAAATATGTGTCATTGATAGCAGCAACTTGATCAATATACGAGTTTCACATTCAGGGTTGGACCATTTGGTCACTGATTTTGTTACCTTTTTGTGTTAATTTGTATTTATTCGTTTTATACTGTACTTCATGCTAAAGCGCGATTTTTTTGCAAAATGGTCAAAATGTGGGTTAGCCCACTTGTGCATGATGCCATCCAGATATAAATTATATATAATAATATTTATTTTAATATACATTCGGTCGACTCTCACAAAGCATCGAGATTTGGTGTTTATGACTCATGAAAACTAAATTGATCCAAACATGATGGGAGGGTGATCTTTAAAAGTATTTATGATAAGGATTTTATCACCCAAATTTTACACAATTTGCAATTTTACGATTTGTTTAATATGCCTTCACAGCAACTTGAAATCGCGAATATGCACGCTACCAACCTCAATTCTATTCTAAATATTGTGATCAAATTGGTACGTATATCAATATATCTACATGTATGTAGCATGTGTATGCCATAATTAAAAATGTAAAATACATATTTTTTTGTGTTTGCATACATACGGCTCAATATATATATGCTATAAATATGTCTGAACCAGCTCCTGTCATTGCTATAAATTACTGGTAAAATGCGTAGGCTACTCGAATGTAGATATACATCGGTATGCATGCACCTGAGACGGCCTCATGTTTGCTGGGCTACGGATCAGGCAGTGCGAGCCGATACCTACCCGATATCTGGTAAATGTTGGGCCAGCGTCGCCGGTGCTGGCTAGTATCCATTCAACCGTAGTCAGTAGGCCTACCTCATGCTGGCTGTAATACCGGCACGATGCTTTGAACAAAAGCTGGGTTAATGTTGGCCCGCCGTCTCTGACGCTGGCCCACATGCAGTGGTGTCAAACACGACACGGTAACCCAATAGGTCTACTGGGCTAATGTTGGCTCAGCGTCGTAGATGGTGGGCCAACAATATCCCCACATTGGGTCAACGTCTCGTGTTTGACCGCCTGCATGATAGACTAAGAAAACAGAACGCACAGACACAAAACTGAGCGGTGAGAAGTAGACCTATATGTCTCCCACTCTGTGTACAGAGGGGAGACATAACGAAGTAGGATATGAGTTTTAAAAGCATACCCACGGTTTCATCACATTGATATGATGAGGATTACTTACATTGATTATAACCATAACAAAAAATCTTCCTCAATTTTAAGTTTAAACATCAAATCCTAAAGCGCCAAAATAAATCTGTTGGGAAAGATGCTGACCGACATAAATCAGCATGGTTATAATTTTAGTGTGATATGATTGCAAGACAGTTGGTTCTCGGATGATTCGGACATATCTTGGCTAAACATTTTGAAAAGTCAGTTAGTGGAAATACATGGACATGATTTAAAAAGAAAAAATATATGTGGGGAATATTTAGCCCCGACCCAGAGATTTAAATGATAATTATGCTATATATGACATTGAGCCGATATAGAACTCATCAAAGGACAAGCATGGTGACTTACTTTTAACAGGTGATTTTAACATAGATTTTCTTAAAATAACTTACAATAAAACACATAGCGATTTTTTTGCTTTTATAACATATCATCAACTTATTCCCAAAATAACCTTCCAACGAGGTTTGCAAAACAGACAGCTACATCAATTGAGAACTACTTCTGTAAATTAACAGGAAAACGTGCAAATGCACCTTCTGGTATTTGGGAAACACAGCTATCGGATCATTTAGCAAATTTAATTTTCTCGAGTAATACCACTGTCAAAGTATTTCCAGCTAAATACATTGCAATAAGAAAACATGATCGGAATTATATAACACGCCTGAGACAGAGCTTGAAACATACTTGACACACTGGACACAAATCATCTTTCTGATCGGAATTAAAATTACCTAAACAAAATAATCATGAAATTGAAGGAAACTCACTTGCCAAATAAAAAAAGTTAAGATTAAAAGGCATAAACAAAATGAATAACACAGGGATTGTGAGATCAATATCAAGCAGAGGCAAACTATATATGCAAATCTGAAAAGAAAATTATTACATCGGGCGAATATCTTTAGGTTTAAGGTGTACAACACAATACTTAAACATAGTATTTTGGCTGCCAATAAATCGTTTTATTGTGAACAATTTCACAAATACAAATATAACATAAAAAAGGCGTGGAAAACTATGAAATAAATACTGAACAAAGATCAGGGATTTTAAACATGCCTAACAGTTTTCCATAAGAAGGGAGAAATATTAAAAAATGAAAAAGACATTGATAATGTATTTATTCTATATTTCACCATAATAGTTGCTAAAATTGAAAATAAAAACTGCATCAAGCTTTAAGAACATACAAACAGGAATCTCTCAATGGTCAATTCTGGGACCTCAGCTTTTCATTATATACATAAACGACAATAATTTCTGCAGGCACCTATTTTAAAATAATCTCGTGTGAAGACGATACCATACTATCAAAAAATCTAACTGCTGACAAATTTAAATATATCTGCTAGGTGGGTCGCTCAATAAATCTGAATCTAGACATATAAGCACGCGGATAAGAGTTAATAAACTCTCACTTAATGTGAAAAATCAGAGTAAATGCTTCTACAAATTTTAACTCACCCCAAATTAGCATAGAAAAGATAATCCTAAAAGAAGTTGAATACTTTAAATGCCTAGGTATCGATAATTATTGACAGAAAAAATTACAGTGGAATACCCACATAACAATCTAGTGTGTAAAATGTCAACAACTCTTGGATAATGAACTGTTTCAAGCATTATGTACCGTCGTACAATATACTCAAGCTTAATATTGACAGATAAAAACTATGGTATTCATTGGCACACCACAAAGAGGATTTTTTTTACTTGCAAAAAAGGTCAGTGACTCAGAATCATTACTTTCAGCAAGTATATATTGCACACTAAACCATCAATCAGAACTCTATTACTAAACTCTACTAAACACAGAGGATATACTTAATACAAATTCATTTAAATTTTACAAAACAAAAGTTTACCCATGTACTCGACATTTATATCTTCAACGCATCTTAATGACGTACACCATCACAACACGAGGAATAAACATGATCTTGTCATTCTCAAAATTTAAAAAAAAATCAATTTTATAAACTATGCCAAAACCAAATACTGAAAACCCTTCCATAAGCATTGTCTAAATTGCTTTTCTTCCTCTATCGATGCATGCTGAGCAATTACACCAGCACATATTCCTACCCAAACCGCTACGGAATTAACTACCAGAGTTCCTGGGAAATTATGAATGTGTATAGTCTAGAGAAATTTGACATAACCTTGCACTGGGACATATACAACGTTTTTTATTTTTTGTTGTTGTTCATTGGGGCTGCCCGGCTAAACCAGGCTACTCACATTGCGCTGAGCCTGGTCGCAGTGACCTCCATTTTTCCACGGCTGGCCGTGTAAAACAGACACTGACTCCGCCTAGCGATAAGACCGAGAGTGGTATAAGACTATATTCAGCTAGCGCGCTCTGGTGATCACAGTAATACCATTTTGCCAAAACATGGCCGTCACTGTTTCAGAGCCTTGCGATGTCATCAGGGTACATTGGGGCATACTTGCCACAAAACAGCCGCATGCCAAGCTGGCATGTTTGGGAAAATCTGTTTATTTTGTGAAAATCAGAGATGGCCGCCAAATACACATAATTACTCATTACACTATAATTATATTAATAATGATGGTGGTTTAACCATTATTATTTACTTTTTTCAGCTACGCTTTTATTGCCAGTTATCTGCGCATTTGGGTTTTAGAAACTGTTGACCTAAATAGCCATATTATTATTTTAACAGAAAATAAAGGGAGCTGTGAAGTTACCAGGCTAAAGTCACTAGAGCCACCTGGTGAGTTATTCGCTATCGTAAATTAAAGCTATCGATTGAGGTCTATTGCTCTGCAAAGTCAAAAGGCAGTATCTCCTTACTTGTAAAGTGATCAGATAAGGCCTTGTGGCATTGCAAGGCAGACTACTTCCATAGCATTAATAACAAAGAACAACAACGGAAACGAGCATGTTATCTATATGTCTTTATATCTCAATACTTGATCATACAAATACATCAATGCAATTTGATTATCCTAAGTGAAGTATCTGCTATGCAAAATAGTACTCCAATTGATATTTAATGTATATTTCACAAAGACCAGTTCTTCACATTTATTGTTGCTAAACTATGTCTATTTACGTTACGTTTTTATATATTTTATGTTAATTTATAAATTATATATGTTGATTTATAAATTATTTAATTCATACCGTTTGCAATTTCGAAATAATAGGTACTCTACTGCACAGTCTAAAATTTTACATCCTCTGACCAAATTAGTAATATCTGAAAATACATGTTCACGTCTAAAATATGTTTTTAGTCACCCCACATCATCCTATAAACTTATCATTTTGTAAATGTATCGATCACTAGCAATTTCTTGTTTTACTGGGAGTGTAGCTAGTGGCTACTGTATCAGATAAGGATATATTTGTACGTCAGCCGTGTTGAATATAATTATGTTATTACTGATAATGATATACGTTGTATGTGTTTTGTTGTTCATATTCTAACATAGCTTATCATCACTATCTATGTGTAATGACCAGCATAAATCTCAATTAGGGACAATCATGGTAGCATTTTCTTTGGTACTTTACACTCTTGTTTACAATAGCCAAATAAATGAACAATAGAAAACTTAAGTTTTGCTGAACATTTCGGTGAAATTAGAAAAGGTTTTTTATCAGTCATGCCACTAACTCCCGGTAAATTAAAGAGTATGGAAGTATCAGATTCAATATCTACCCATTTTATATAATAACTTTTACTTATCACAAATTGTCCTTACACGTTTCACATACTATGTGAAAAAGTAGTAAACATATATTTAAAAATGCTGTGATATGGAAACACTGTTGGGAAATGTGTAAAAATTACCGGAAAAGTGATGTTTAAAAAGGCTCACTAGAGGCTACTTTTCAGAATTTGACATGTTTGTACCAGATTTTTTTTACAATTATTGTGGAGAGTTATCATCTCAGACTCGTATGACATTTTAAACACATATCTAACCAGATGAAATTATACTAAAAAGGGATGAGAGGATTCGCAGTTGAACAACAACAACAAAAACTAATAAAGAATTTTTCTTTATCATGATTATTCATAAAATATGAATAATTTTGTCATTTGGAGTTTGACATTGTGTTATGTTCGTCAGGTGTATATCACACCACACGAATCATTGTAGTGAACGATTGGATGATAAATACGAGTGAAATTAGTACACAGTGATACGTTGGCACTATTGAACTTCAACATTGAACAACATTGAACTGTCTGGATCATTGTCATTCTAATTTGTATTAACAATTAAGATAGAAATCTCTTTCCCATGACGAGATGTGAGCCATGTATAGTTTCCACTCGTCACGTTTTCTTTCCACGAACCCTTCAATCAGGTCACTGCCTACAGATGTTTTAAGATAATCGCTTTTCTGTAAAAGTTGTAGAGCTTCCAGTAAATTTTCTGGCATAGCGGGGAATTCATCGAGATGTTCGTTGACAAGTCGATCACATTTTTCTCCAGGGTCTGTAATTTTATTGTCAATAAATTACATACATATTAAGATTGTTTAGAAAATTATGCTACCTTCACAAAACGTGTTTAAATTTGCATTCCTTATTTCGAATTTTAGATACTGCTCTATGATTTACCTTTGAACAATTCACAGTAATATTTGACCTGTTAATCCAATTATTTACTTAAATCAGCCGGTCGACCAAACAGCCAACCAACCGACCAACCAGCCAACCAACCAACCAAACTAACTAAAACAACCAACCAACCAACCAACCAACCAACCAACCAACCAACCAACCAACCAACCAACCAACCAACCAACCAACCAACCAACCAGCCAGCCAGGGACATTTGATGAATCAATGCATTTTTTAGACACAGTGCTTTACAAAGGAAACAGATTTAAGGAGACAGGGAAATTTGATACCAAAGTTTATTTTAAACCAACAGATACTTTGGAACTGTTACACAAGAAATCACCCAAACCATACTTTTAAGGGAATAATTAAGTCACAAATCCTTAGATATGTTAGAATATGTAATAACAAGCAAGATGTAATGATAGCGTGTAGGAAACTCTTTGCAGCACTAGTTAGGAAAGGTTAATCGGAACGTTTTTTTACGAAAGATTAAAGATAAAACATTGTGTGAATTGAGGAAAAACCCGAACAAGGGATCTTCTCAAAGATGCACTACTAGTAACTGTAAATTATGTTCGACACAAGTAGTTGTAGAGAGTGGTAGGGTCATGGGGGTGTACTGGATGCCGGGAATCAAATTCAAATTCCTACCACACAAAATTGTGATTCAACTAACGGTATTTACTGTATAGTTTGTTCGAAATGCAATAAATTATATGTGGCGGAAACTGGGCTCTCCTTCAAAAAAAGGATAAACATACATTGTTCGGATGTACGCCTTAAGAAGGACACAGCAGTTGCCACACACTTTAACTCCATCTGAGAGTGTTGTATCTTGAAGTATTGAAGAATACGGGAGACATAACTCTAAATAAGATTGGGCGACTTGAAGCGGAAAGGAAGTGGCAATTAGCCCTGAAAACGTATTCTCCATGCGGCTTAAATACGATGCCTTCCCCTGAGGATAGTGGCGTCACCCCTTTTGTTATTACCTACTCTGCAACTGCGGTGGAGGCAGCTAAATTAGTGAAGACTTCCTTCAATAAACTCAAAGCGAAACATCCAAACATCCTGTATAAACGGTGCGTAACAGCGTTTAAAAGGTGACAAAATCTAAGTGATCTCCTGGTAAGAAGTAGATTGGAAAAAGCCACACTGGACAACCCAACGGTTACCGGATCCGACTCAAGTCAGGATCTGACTACTTTAGTAAATGCATTGGATGAGGTATAATTTATATCAATTAGTATAATAATTGTTTTCCTTTTTATAAATCAGGCTATACTTATCCTCGGTCAGTTCACTAGGTTGGAAACATGCAAAGGCATGCCCTTGAAGGGGTGACGAAAGTCGGACCCTTTAGGGCATGATGAGAGTACATTTGACAGGTCGATACCAGGTTTTATGGGGAGCCAAGTACTGGAACCCTTACCCGACCCTAACCATGGACCCTAACTCACCCTGACCACAAAACCAACCAACCAACCAACCAACCAACTAAAACAACCAACCAACTATCCAACCAGGCAAGTAATCAACCAACCAGCCCACCCACCGACCAACCAACCAAAGTACCATTCAATCATCCAGCCAGACCACCAACAAACAAACCAAACAACCAACCAACCAACCAACCAACCAACCAACCAGCCAACCAGCCAAACAACCAACCAATCAATCACCTAACCAGCCAACCAACTAAGCAACCAACAAACAAACAAACAAACAAACAAACAAACAAACAAACAAACAAACAAACAAACAAACAAACAAACAAACAAACAAACAAACAAACAAACAAACAAACAAACAAACAAACAAACAAACAAACAAACAGTCGATCAAGCAGCCAAATTATTCGGCCAACCGGTCGACTACCAGTTTAGGCCTCGTGTGAGATATAATCATGTCTCGCTCATGCCATAAATCATACCTATTTTGTTTGTGATTCCATCCAATCCACTTGAAAGCATAATGGCTAGAGATAAGTAGAGATTAGTACTCCCGTCAGCAAGGCGATGCTCAACTCTGATGTGAGGCACATACAAAAAATAACGAAAAACTGCACTTTAAGTTGTGTTTCGCTACCTACATGTATTTATTTATATTTTTATATTATAATTATATTTCAACATATTTAATCCGTTCCAGATTTTATTTTGCACTAACCTGTTATTGGCAGGTACTCTTAATAATACTGTTCTGTTGTTTCCACCCCATGACACACGATTTGGACACCATGATCCCGAGTTCAATCTGAACAGACATCAGTTATTAGAGAACAGAAAAACAAAACATTTTGTATGTGATTATCGGTGGTTATGGTCATTAGAGAGCTGTTCACTTGGCGGAAAATAACGTGGCGATGTTTTTACCATTTAACCGCCGGTGTTGCATATATTCTGGTTTTCATTTTTAATTAGCACATTGAGTTCCACATTTTAAATATGTTAAAGATAAAATGTGACATCAACCAGCAAGATTTGAAAAGAGTTGACTTCCATTTTGTCAAATCTGAATAATTTTCACTCACTTGAAGTTGTTGATCGCGTCAGCGAGCCACAACTTCAAGTGGATGAAAATTCAAATTGAATAATTTGGCGGTTAAAGGGTTAACCACAGGCAATACATAGTGAACGTCAGGTGTCAGAAAGAGTGTTATTACGCAGGTACGTGGAAATGGCTTAAGAACGAATATTCACAAATATTCACCTTTTGTAGCTGTTGACTGTGGGGCACATGACTGCGCAGGTGGCCTGGGCATGTTTCATCATACCACCTATAAAATGGTGAGCAGTCTCAGATATTCCTAGTGATGGGTTCGAGTCGTCCGGGAATATGTTTTCGTCTTCATCACTGCTCCACAACGATATGTTTATGTGTAAACCACTGGCTGTAACAAATAGCTTTGTCAAACAATGTATTAGCTTTATTAGCATGCTGCTAATTCCATAATTTGAGTAGAAGCTTCTGTCCAAGTGTGGCACTAGCCACCAAGACTAAATAGTACAGGAATTGTAGGTTTTGAAATGGAAAAAAATAATATAAAGCTTAACATTTCAGGAAGTGCTCATTGTGTTCTCTTTTATTACCTGTAAAAAGTCCCAAAGTTTCCCCTGAGCGGAACATCATTTTTTTTTACAAAATTCAAAATGGCCATTGTAAAGTTGTAATTCAAGAACTATTTGACATGTATTTTAATGTAATACCTCATTTCCCCATGATTTTTAATGCTGAATTCATTTCTGAAGCTAGTAGTTACTTTTAGGGTTTCGTTATAGAATAAATCCAAGATGGCGGCCATTTGATATTTAATTGAGAGTAAGCTAGTCTATTGTCATTAGTATTTGAGATCCATATAAGCTTTTAAATCTATAGACTACCAGTATGTCCTCCTTTATTACCTGTAAAATGTCCCTAGGTTTTTCCCGGAGCGGAACATATTTTTTTTGACAAAATTCAAAATGGTCGCCAAGCGCTATGTTGAAGTTGTAATTCCTGAACTATTAGACATATATTTTAATGTAATACCTCATTTCCACATGATTTTTAATGCTAAATTCATTTCTGAAGTTATTAGTAACTTTTAAGGTTTCGCTGAAGAATAAATCTAAGATGGCCGCCATATAAGGTTTTATTGGGAGCACTTGCCATTCGTATTCGCGATACATATAAGCTTTTAAATCTATACATTACCAGTAATTATTGACCAGTAACAAATAACTCTCTATTCAAAAGAAATATGCAGTACACATTTTAGTGTATTTATTTCAAAATACATGATAGCCAAAACATCATATTCAATCCATCAAACAACGTTAGTCTGAGAGAGTTGTGCCATTTTTTCTTAATCATCGACCTGAATTTCCAAAATGACTTACTGCAACCAGTTCCCATTCTGATTCAGCTTGTGTACCTCGCAGACCTACTGCATCGTAACATGCAACCAACTTTGGCAACCACACCTAATCATTTTCATTAATTTAGGGGGTGCTGCATCAAGCTCCGTGAAAACTAGTTACAGGTTTTTATTTTAAAATTGACATCCCCAGCCTGTTAGTGGTAATCCATGGGCAAGGAATCACACCTGAGCCCGTAGTGTCCTAAGCAAGAACTCACACTCGAGTCCACAAGGTCCTGGGCAAGGTATCACACCTTACCATACAGGTCCTAGGCAAGGATTCACATCCGAGACTAGATGTCATAGGCAAGGATTATCCCAGGCGCGCGTGGTATTAGGCAAGGACTCACACCCGAGCCCGCAGCGTCCTAGGCATGGTCTCAAACCCGAGCCTTCAAGTCTCAGATAAAGATTTAGCGTGAGCCCGCATGGTCTTAGGCAAGGACTTACACTCGAGTCGCCAAGGTCCTAGGCAAGGACCCAAACCCGAGCCCGCAGCGTCCTAGGCAAGGTCTCAAACCCGATCCTACATGTCATAAGCAAGGGTTTACCATGAGCTCGCATGGTCTTAGGCTAGGACTCAAACCCGAGCCGGTGGGTCCTAGGCAAGTCATAGGCCTACACTGGAGCCTGCAGGGTCCTAGGCAAGCACTCACACCTAGGCCCTTATGGTCCTAAGCAAGATCTCACACCTCACATGCGGGCATATGGGTCAAATGTAAGGTATCACACCTGAGCCTGCAGGATCCTAGGGGAGGTATCATAGCCTGTTTATCATGTTTTTATATTTTTGATGCAACATCAATAGAAACCCGAATAAGTTTGTTTGTGTTTGAAATAACGAGGCCGTCTCGTCTCGATTGCCCATTCTATCATGTTGTGGCTCGAAACTCAGAGCTACTGGTTTCAAATCCTGGTCGGGTCGGATGTTAGTATGCCAGGTTGTGCCTATACAGTGCTCCAAACTGTTCAAAGGCATAGGGTGTGCAATGATGTCTATGGCACTGTGCACTATAAAGAACCCTTGAAGTTATTCGAGAAGAGTAGGGCATAGTCCCTTCCTTCTTTCGCGATATTGCCCTGATTGTGCAGAAAGCAACGTAAAGCAATATTCACTTGAAATAGCGACACGTGTATAGATGACAGATATGCTGTAGTGTGGTTTAGCTGGGTAGGTCTATATCCTAAAACCTCAGTGGGGGCTTATTTATAAACGTGTAATATTAATTTATCAATGGTGATAACGGCACCCAAATTGGTCTGTGTATGCACCTGAGGGTACTGTGAGAACAGCATGTTAGCCAAACCTTAAATCAAAATGATCGTGATTTTTCAATATGACCACCATAATATGTCACTAGAAAAAGTTGTGTGGAAACGTACACGGAAGCAGCCCTCTGTTATCGCTCGACCACTATTTTAAAATTGTTTGCTCAAAAAAAAAATTTAAATGGCCGACTGGCGGCCATTTTGGATTTTTCAGTGCGAGATTTGTCATGGATTATCCTTTTGTGAGACATTACATTTTGTTTTATTTTCATGGTCCAGTCATTTTGCATTTCTCGAGTTAAGTAAATATTACAAAATTCAAAAAGATCTAATGGCAACTTTTTCCTGAAATCCGCTAACGATCATTTCTTCATTAGTGGCCACAATAATTAAAGGGTTGATGATATGGGGATCAAAATGTCACCGAAACAATTCCCCAGTGGTGTGTGATGGCTATGTGAAGTATGAGGAAGCAGAAGTTGATAGATTAGTAGCTATCTTGAAAACAAATAACTGCGGCGGCAGAGGCGGAGGCGGACCGTGTGGAATACAGTAAGCAGCCCGCCTCGGCGAGGGCTGCCTAATAATACTGAATTATTTTATTGACGTTATTTAAACGATTGTTTAGTTTGTATTTGATATTGTTATGTTTTAACATGTTTCAAATGTTTACAATTTCTAAACTGCTACATTTTTGTTTCCATATTTTGACAAAAAAATCAACAAACCTGTCAAACTAAAAAATAACCGCCACAAAAAATAACATTGATTATTATATTATGAAAGTTATTTTAGTGCATCTAAAGACATATGACAGTTCTTCGTTAGATAAGCCTGACTGTGTTTATGCATATCATTTTTCTCAATGCAAAAAATTACAATGTCCGCTAATTTTTAAGATGTCTGCTTCCCGTGTATCTGTTACGAATGACGAAATCATAGTATATTGAGTAATAACATATACAAATTTACCTACATTATTTAATTTAGTAAATCTTACCTTTAAAAATATACTGAAAATTGTTAAAGAATGTTTAGTGCTAAAAAATAAAATTAGTAGTACCAGGGACATGTTGAGCCATCTTGGTGTGGTAAGTTGTTAAGAGATGCACGATGGCACAACACACGCTGTTGTCACCGTAATAATATCATGCATCTTAATTTATTATTATTATTATCACATGAAAGACTGGAGTAACACTGAGGACACTTTACTGGATTAAACCACATAGCATAACCACCCTTGATTCTAAAAATACTTTTCACTGCCACTCTGATTCAAAATTAAAAAATATGTAGACATAATATGTAGACATAATTAAAAAATATGTAGACATAATTTATAATAATAAGACATAATAATGGCATAATTTCTGAAATTGTTCTATTTCCTCAATGGCAGCCATTTTGAACTGTGGAATGACTTAAGTTTTACAATGTTAAAATAAGACCAAAATTAAGTTTCTTGTGAAAAATTATGCAAAAAAAAGATATTACAAAGGAATATATTTGAATTTCTTGAAGTTACAATTTCAGTAGTGTGTAACAATGTTAAGTAACAGGTGTCTAAATTGGGGGTTTCTGTAATTAAGGGGTGGAATAAACATTCTGTCCTGGGCTGTTTACATGAGAACCACCTGGTGGAGACGGTACTGCGACAAGTACTAATTGTCATACAGGACGTCCCCTAGTTCTGGGGGCCTGTGTGAGTCGGTTTTGGAAAACAGCCCAGGAATGTGAATGTATATCAAAGTAAGGATCCTGATTGGTGGAGACGTCATTTCACCACAGGAAGTGACTGCGCCCGTCGGGATCCGCTATAAAGGAAGGCGCCCACAGCCTTCGAGAGAAAAATTCAGAGAGGAAATTCAGAGAGAAATTGGGGAGTATTCTAGCACAGACGTTTCGGGTTTTGCTAAGTTTAGTGGGAGTTGCTTCGGTATCTAACATCTGGTAGATCACTGAAGCAACAGCAAAATTATCAACAAATTACACAACGAGATATAAGTACTAACATCGTGTACTGAGAAATTGAATGTTTTACGCTTAATATATATTATATATATTCAAGACTTTATTATTTTATCCACAAGTGTTGTGTTTGCCGTGCCAGAACATTGGGACACGCGACGATAGCGTGTCAACGTATATCACCCGTTTACATTGGCACCGTGACGAGGAGTTTTGTGTCACGGATAAGACCTGTTTACATTGGTGCGTATGACCATGATTGTGTCAACACATGGACCTTTTTACATTGGTGCCGTGACCAGGATTTGTGTCACGGATAAAACCCGTTCACATTGGTGCCATCTGACAGGATTTTAATTTGAAAAACAAATTAAATCAATTCAAGAACCTGGTTGAACAAATTGGAAAGTTGCAAAAGTGACTGGACAGTGGCACGGCAAAACTAATATCAGTGGATAAATACTAGTTAATGTAGTGGTTGCTATCAGAAGCCGCTACTGTTATCAAGACGGGGATAAATAAACGGGATCCAGAGGGAATCAGTATCCAGACGGAGTTGGGCGTTTGCCAGGACTGACGGGAATGCACAGGACAACAGACGGATCAGGATCGACAAGATCTAGACAGAAGCTACATAACGTTGGGATAGTTGGCTACACACAGACAAGTAGTCGGAGGTCAGTTATTTTCTAGGCTGCTGTAGTTAATTTTCATTTATCTTTATATTTTTGAGAAGCTTTTGGCTGATCCATTGGAAAAGACAAAACAAAAATATAATTATTCCAGTTAACTAGTATCTCTGGTCTCCCGGGGAAAACACATTTGGACAATGTTATTCAAAAAATTAAAAAGGGGGGACTAAAGCTCTATACAACAGCATTGTAATCAAGTCAGGGTTAAAAAGGGAAGATAATCGGGACTACTAGTGACAAATATTACAGCTGAGAATAATAATAAGATTATACTCATTAGGGCCCAGAGTACTGGGGGACTTACGGTCGGACGGACGGACAGACATAAAAAGACGCAAACAAGCTGGGGGAGGTACTTGTGTGTACAGAGACTGTTTACTATTGAGTATACAGTGACGGGGGGAGGTGATAAGGCAGTAGGCCTATGAGGAGCGGGTCAAATAACTGCGCCCCAGAAAATAAGGATCAATCGAAGGATTGATTAGGCAGTTCAGAAATTATGTGGAAACATATAAAGCGAACTGAAGAGGTGAATATGGAGGAGATTCTGGGGATAATCCGCCAGTATCTCACAGCCATAAATCAGAGACGATCCATTGAACGAGGACGTAAATAATGTTGAGAAATAACATTATTAGGACAAGTCACTCAGAATGGTCGTTTACGGTAGTGTAACTGAGAAATCAGATTGGTTAATCAAAAATGATTTTGTGTGATTTTCGAAAATAATGAGTTACTGGTTATGATCCGCCGGTATAAGACAGCCATAAATCAGAGACGAGCCATTAAACGAGGACGTGAATAATGTTGAGAATATAATATTATTAGGACACGTCACTCAGAATGGTCGTTTCTGGTATTGTTAATTGAGAAATCAAATTGGTTAAATCAAGAAGATTTTGTGTTAATTTTCGAAATTAAATAAATTTTCGCAAGGATTTGTATTGATTTTCAGAAATTAAATAATTATTGCAAGGGGCTAAATGTATTATTCGGATTTTTTTTTTAAACTCTAAAATACAGTATTAATGGTAGAAAAAAAATACAATCAAACTTTAATTTGGGGTTAAGGAATATTACATGATATTAGTGCGTATAAGAAATGTAAGAAGACACAGTGCAGACATGGTTAGACGGTGGCCTGTATCACAAGTTAGTAAAAAATATACCTAAGTATGTTCAGCTCAAAGTAGCTGTAACGCGTGATAAGACGCAGGGCAACATTTGCTAACATGTCTGACGGTAAATCCGAAGACAATCTCCCCGTGCTCATGTTGAGCTAAGATTATCTGAATGTTACATTTCAGATATAGCGGAGATGAAAGGTGAATATGAATGATTATTGAGAATTATGTAAGCACAATTACAAATTGGGAAAACGCGAATTGCTAAAGAACGAGGTTCATAAAGGGGGGGAAATTTGTTTTTTTTTAAAAGTAGATAAACGTAAACAACAACGCGACAGCGAATAAGGTAAGGTAGATAATGCAGATATCAGTAGTAGGTTTAACGCTGATATGGGATTAAATGTTGATAATATTCATGAGAAGAATTTATCAATGAAGGAACTGTGCTCTCTCCTGATCAGGGAGATGCAAATATCAGTTATGGGATTAAATTTGATAAATTTCAAGAGAAAGAAATTATCAATGCGGTAACAAGGAGGATATTAGAGGAGTTAAAAAGTTGATAAATTTCAAGAGAAGAAATTATCAATGCGGTAACAGAGATCGCCCGGGGTTTGAGGATATGGTACAGATATCAGTAGATGTGCACGCTGATATTAACGCTTGATAAAATTCAGGAGAAGAATTTATCAAGGAGCATAAGCGTGATAAATTTATGGACAAGAATTTATCAATAAGCAGTTGCTGATGTAGCGGAGTTTACCCCTTGTTGAGGGGAAGATATCAGCTTATGTGTAAGTTGGTACATGTGTAAGATGAGGTGTTGATAATAGTGAAGAGAAATACAAATTATCACAAGTATACCATCATCGGGGGGATATCAGTAGAAAGTTACGCTGATATGTGACTGAAGTTGATAACTTTAGGAGAAGAAGTTATCAACACATGAGATAGTATAAATGGGTTTAATTTTAAGAGAGAAAAAAAAGTAAACCAACGTACGAGCATCAGGTAAGAAAAAATGTTATTGTGTTACAGTGCCAGAGCTTTGCTAACTCATGGCGGCTGGAGGCATAATAACATTGGTGGCTGCAATGGATATGGGTAGTGATTACAGTAGAACCCATTGTTTTAACGGCTATAAGTTGTTGGCAATAAACGCTATCAGACTACAGTTCGTCCAGCTGTTTCGTATGGTAAACTAAACATGTCATGCCATGCTTTCGCTGACCAAATGACTTTAGCACGTTATTACTATCACGAATCAGAATATCATTTAAAATCTTTAGGCAAGCTGGTCCATTTGAATAAATTTACGGGTGACATTGTGTGGGGACCGCCCGACGAATTATGTGACGACATAGATCTAATAGATGAAATAAATAGACTACCAAAATTAAATGACATAGATGACATTCCCTTAAGTCAATTGATAAAGAAGTTACATCGATCTAAGATCGTAACTATGACACCAGTATAGAAACGCCACAGGTATGTTACATTCACACTGGGAGGGTTTATGATTTTGATAATAGCGGGGTAGGTGCAGTGGGCATAGTATACTGGAGATACCCTGGGATAATTAATAAATTGTTAAAAAAAAGAAAAAATTGAGAAAAATACGCAGCCTAGACTTTATAACACCTGCAAGTCACAAACATCAAGTGGTGAGAACACTGCCCTGTTGGCTCTGTCTGCGACGGTCAGAAGTCCAATCAGACTGTCTTCCTGATGACTGGATATTATAGATAGAGTGTATGGTTAACGTGTGTAGGAGACGTCCTACGAGACACAGTTAATAATTTTGAGATGATAATGACTGTAAATAAACACTATGTTCCAGAGGCAGTGGATGCTGAGAAGTGGGGTAGTTAAAATGTAAATTGTAAGTGATCATCGTGTATTTTTGAGAGTGTTTTCCACTCAAGACATAGTTCCAGAGAAGAGGATTGTAAGTAAATCATCATATATTATTTTAGAGTGTGTTCCACTCAAGACATTGTTCCAGAGAGAGAAGAGGAGATTATACATTATATTTTGATGAAGTAGAGAAACAATAATGTTATGTGACAAAAGAAAAATATAGGTGGAAGATGGTCGACCTCCGAAACTTATATTTTTATTTCATATATGATTTTACTAATCATAGGGATTTTAAGGGATTTGAAATATGGAATTCAAGCGTGTAAACAAGTTGGATTCCATAGGGGGAGGTATGTAACAATGTTAAGTAACAGGTGTCTAAATTGGGGGTTTCTGTAATTAAGGGGTGGAATAAACATTCTGTCCTGGGCTGTTTACATGAGAACCACCTGGTGGAGACGGTACTGCGACAAGTACTAATTGTCATACAGGACGTCCCCTAGTTCTGGGGGCCTGTGTGAGTCGGTTTTGGAAAACAGCCCAGGAATGTGAATGTATATCAAAGTAAGGATCCTGATTGTGGAGACGTCATTTCACCACAGGAAGTGACTGCGCCCGTCGGGATCCGCTATAAAGGAAGGCGCCCACAGCCTTCGAGAGAAAAATTCAGAGAGGAAATTCAGAGAGAAATTGGGGAGTATTCTAGCACAGACGTTTCGGGTTTTGCTAAGTTTAGTGGGAGTTGCTTCGGTATCTAACATCTGGTAGATCACTGAAGCAACAGCAAAATTATCAACAAATTACACAACGAGATATAAGTACTAACATCGTGTACTGAGAAATTGAATGTTTTACGCTTAATATATATTATATATATTCAAGACTTTATTATTTCATCCACAAGTGTTGTGTTTGCCGTGCCAGAACATTGGGACACGCGACGATAGCGTGTCAACGTATATCACCCGTTTACATTGGCACCGTGACGAGGAGTTTTGTGTCACGGATAAGACCCGTTTACATTGGTGCGTATGACCATGATTGTGTCAACACATGGACCTTTTTACATTGGTGCCGTGACCAGGATTTGTGTCACGGATAAAACCCGTTTACAAGTGTATCAGGCGGCCATTTTGAATTTTTGCAAACAAAACACGAATGAGGCTTTAAAACTTAAAAAAAAGACCTGAAATGAGTTCCCCGTAAAAAATCAACTGAAAAAGAGGTATTACAAAGCAATATATATTAACTTCTTCGTATGTTACCATTTTTTGGATGACCTCTGGCGGCCATTTTGGATTTTCGCGAAAAAAACATGTTCCGCTCCTGGGAAACTTTGGGACTTTTCACAGGTTATTAAGGATGACCATCTGAACAACTCCTGAAATTTTCAGCTTTATATTATTTTTTTCCATCTTTACCCCTGAAAATGCCTAAAATTCCTGGACTAAAAAGACGGCTGTTAATTGGCGACTTAACACCCGTGACGTGCTTAGCATTGACAGCGCGGGGATCGACTTTAGTCGACAGATTCTGATGACTAAAGTCGATCACCGCATTTTAAGAGTAAAAATATTTATAATGGTCGTTGACCCATAACATAGGTATTCAAATGAAGCAAAAAAAGCCAACTAAGATATTTGTGATTATTTAAAGGTAAAAATAGCCCTTTGCTCTCCATGGTTTATACAAAAATAATTGAGAGTTTCAAGGGTTAACCCTTAAAACCCCCAAATACTTTGTATACCAATTTTGTAGACCAAAGGTTTTTGTTTCAATTTGAAATAATCATAGATGTCTTTGTTAGCTCTTTCCGATTCATTTGATTACATAATTAGGTTAATGGTCTATGTCCATTATAAATTTGTAATTTTTTTTAGACGTCAGAATTTGTCAATAGACGGTCCAATGCGCGCTGAAAGGGTTAAACAATATACGTTTGCACGATTTGCATACATTTCAATTTAAATGGTACATAAATAGCATGTTTTACCCATTTCAAGTCACAATTATAAGTGGGTGGAATATTAAAGTAATAAAGAACATAGCGCTTTAGGAGTTAGCATCGAGTTATTCAGCCATCTTAAGAATCTGATACTGCTGCAACTACTACCGCAAGGCGAATAAAATGGCTGAATTTTTAAAATACATTTATCTACCACGTGATATATTTTGACTAGAATGCATTGACACAGATATGGTATTATTTACTCTAATAACAGCGATCTGAGCTAGCATAGGTATTTAATGAAAACAACTCATTTTTTACCACCCCAAGGTAAAGAGAAATACGAAGAATAGCCTATACATCGGTGCTATTATTTTGTTAAAATTCAAGGTCCATGTGATCAGTGGTGATGCTACGTATGGCATAAACGGTGTTGTTCTGTAAAAATCTCACGGAGAACCATTAGCCGCAAATTTGTCACACAACGCGAATTACGTCACCTGGTTAGTATAATTGCCACCTGGTGACTAATTCCGTCGAGGTGCGTAAACACAAAACATTGAACAAAGACCGTGTACAATAAGATAGTCAACTCTCCCCAAAACGTGAAATCGCTCTCAGTGCTGTCCCCCGGTATTGGGAGTTGGAACTAATGCCTTTGCCATCTATCAAGTATGATTTTACCATATTACGACGAGTAATTATGAAATTGATCCTATTAAAAACAATACATACTTCACATCACAAAAATCAGAAAAATAAGTATTGACGGAGGTTTACTTCTATTTTTTTATCCAATAATTTGTTGGTTAGTTATCAATACTTTTTAATTGTCTTCTTCCCTTTGGTACCTCGGGGGTTGATGCGCCGGTATAAACAAGTATGCATGTTCATTGTTTACAAACAACAGGTGACGCCTAGCTAACACAAGACGTCGACCCAATTATAGTGTAATGCTGGTCCAAGGTTTGTAATGCTGGTCCAGCATTACCCCATCATTGGTTCATCTTCTCATATCTGCTGGCAGGTGACATGGGTGCACGGGTGGATACGGGCAAAGAAAACCAAGATAATGGCAATGGAAATAATATATATTCTATATAAAAAGTATTACTATATATTATAGTCTAAAGACATGGATCATTTGTCATGTTTAGCATTCGGAATATACCTGAGCAGAAATATTTTGTTGATATAAAGCATGTTACTGTTACTGCTGATTCTGTCACAGAATTAGCTCATTCAATGCTGAAATCATTCACGCCACAAACGGGTATGACCATTGAGGAAGAGAATATTTTTGTATAATATTATACATCAGTGGATATCTTTGTCGCAAAGTGTCGCGATCTGCATGTGATCAATGTAAAGTAGTTTTCATGCCACTAATAAATTGCATACATTTCTGTCTAAGAAGCAATATTTGAATATTCAAGGTGTGGGGCTTTTGTTTCACGTCAAAACTTAATATAATTAATTGGTTCAAATGAACGAATTTTTGGAAATATACCTGAACACATTCTACATAGGAGTCACAACAGAGATTAAGTTATTACTATCATCGAAGACACTAAATCACGTGCAAGTTGTGAATGTTTAACGTTAATATTACATATTTATGTCCCCATTCGGCTACACCATGTACTGTGGGAAAACAATCAAAACGTTATTACCAGTAACGGCAGGAGAAATAGAAAATTATTGAAATTCAACTATAAATAAATTGTGTCATAAAAATGAACGTGTCTTGTTTTCAAGATGTCAGCGTACGGTACTGCTAACGCTCCAGTCCTCAGTGACATTGATGGCAGTGGTCCGAGAGAGAATGCTCACATATTATAATTTTATAATATTCCTTTTGTGTTCTAAATATATATTTTTTGATATAATAAAAGTTTGAATCAAAATACACGTTTGCCAAGTTATGGTTGTTACCAATGTTTTGCCCCGATCTCCTTTGTGGTCGCTATGCTTGACGACATACCGTCACTCCCCTCCCGTTCTGTGCCCACATATTTGTGTACTTTCTGTACACAGCTGTTCTGTTATTTAAATGAAGACATTTTAATTTCTAAATTTTTTATGATAATATAACATGACTTTTCTGCTAAATTAGCAGTTATTTTCGTTCCAAAATAAATATTGCAGAGATAATGTCATAACTGTCAAATCTAGAAAAACATTATTTTTTATTTGGAGGCTAAAGTGGTGAAATTATCAATTGTTTTATATGATGATACACTAAAGCGTAGTTCCAACTCCCGTTACAAGGGGACAGCACTGCACAATGTATTACACGCATTTGTATGGTGAAATCCGTAAGTTGATCATCTTATTGTACATGGTCTTTGCATTGACTCATTGTTGGTTTGATGTTGGTTCATATAGTCTTCGACGTTGTTCAATTTCAAAGCCAACTTTTGCCCTACGTATTGTGTTTATTGGATAACAAAAAATAGTAATTCAACTCTCAATCGAATAACTAACCGGCAACCAATCACAAGCATAAATAGACCTGTTTATGCATGACTATTCACCAGGTGGCGAATATTCTGTGTCAGGTCATAAGTTGAATGAGTCTTCAATAATTTACACTGCCATACTGTTTGTGAAATAAACTAAGTAAGTTATATACAAAGAGTTGAGTAGTGTATACAGCTTTTAAACTTTTCAAACATCATGATAGCTCTTACATGTCTTCCATACAAACTGCACAAAATCAAACCTATATGTTAGAACTGTACATATATTAGAAGTGTTTATATGTTTTGTTTTGACCATTGTTTGTACACTATTAATTAATTCTAAACCTCTTCAATGTGAACATAGTATTGTTCTCAGGACCATTGTCGTATAATAATACACTCCACTTGACTGTCTTCTATAAAGAGTCACTTTCTTAGTGGCGGTAAATCGAGATTTTTAGTCGACAAATTAAGCCGTTTAGTTATTGTTATACTGAGTGTTGATTGACAAGAATACATTCAAGATAGTTATCATCTCTTTGCGGTTGAAAGTGTATAGCAGGGCCCGTCTTCTCGTGCAAGTTATGATTATCTTATTATCAGATTGGTCGAGATGGCCATCTCGACAAATCTGAAGCCTACCATATATCGTAACTTGTACGACAATACGGGCCCTGCCAATTTGTGAGTGGCAGACAAATCCTTTCAGTCTCAAAGAGACGATCATGTCATATCCAGATTGCGCACTTACCACATAATAAATTCGATAAAGGTCGAGGCATAAATGTAGCTGTGTATCCTTCCAACTCAGTTATTTCCTGCAAAATTAGCATTCTTATTATCACCAGCGTATATTCTTTATCATGACAATAGATATGGCTAAACCTACTGTAATGTTATGTTGCTAAATTAAGCTCATATAAATAGTTATCTCCATGAAAGACAAATATAATTAGGTGACAAATTGGTGTGGTAATTATATGGAACAATATTAAAATTAACAGGTGGTGTACGTATGACGAGCGACAATTGGTTGTCTTTAAGGACAATTCCAGGCGTAATAAATATATTATTTGCGTTCAGGTTCCCTAAGCCGATCCATATATAGTTTTTAACAATATGGTATTAGTCAACTTGCCCAATCAGCTCAGACAGTCAGTCTGCCTGTAACAGACAACTTGAGAGCTGAAGGTGCTATTAGTACGAAAGAAATGATATAGTTAACAGATATGAATGACGATCGCAGTAGTGAGAAAAAGTGGAAAGTGAACAGCATGTGGTATCGCCTTCCGTATGATCAAAACATACAATTTAAAATTGCTAAAGGCCCTTTAGATAGAAAACACTATTTTAAAATTAATATATTTTGTCTGGAACATTTTTATATAAACCTTTCACTGGAATTAGTAATGAAAAATACCGAAAGCCAACTATAACACATAATTCACTACCGGTATGTGACACGTGTGTATAAGCCCAATTTTGATTAATGCGCAGCAGACAAACATGAAGTAGGCATATATATAGCTAATGCATATTTTACAATTTGTATAGTTCTTATGTTTTCTACTTTTAGAACGAATTATGTTGTGTATATCTTTGCGTGTTTGCAAAAAACATTAGCCTTTGTGCTGCTGAAATGCTTGTTTCTGTGTTTCATTCATTTAACCCTTGAAGCGCTAAATTATGTAAAGATCCTGCAGGCAAATGGTTTATTTCAATTTGAAATCATCATAACTGTCTTAGTTAGCTCTTTCCGATTCATTTGAATGCCTATGTTGGGGGTCAACGGCCATTAGAAATATTTTTACTCTTATAGTTAGTCAGAATCTGACGTGTACAGATGTCAGATTCTGACGACTAAAGTCGATCCCCGCGCTATAAGGGTTAAACTGGAATTGTTGACGCAATATTTAGCTTCAAATAACGACAAATATTTCACGAAGCACAGATATCTGCAAAAGTGAATTATTTGATAAACTGTGCATATCGTACAACAAATTGTTTGATCAATTAGAGCTGCATGTTTTTTAGTAAAAAACTCGACAATTTTTTTTTTGCGACAATTTGCCAACCACTGTACCTTGATCATGAACTTCATAAAAGCGTATCTGTCAGCCATAGTGAGAGCCTCTGTGTAACCGAAGTTAATCTCATACTGACAGCTGGTGGCTTCATGGTCAATCTGGTGATTCATAAATAAACATTATTTGAATGATTATAATATACCTCATTATCTACTGTGTATCCCACTGGGCACACGACGTATAGCTGCGACGTTGAATCAACGGAAAAGACGTTGATTCAACGTCGTGTGCCCACTGCCCAGTGGGATGTGACTGATTGTCATTGGTATCCTAGTATCAAGATGTACAAAACACGTATTATCATATTCGATCACTGCTCCTTTCATGCTCCGTCTACAAGATTAATTACACCATGGAACTCTGAATGAATGAATAAATAAATGAATAAATGAGTGATAATATTAGATAATGAGCTTATAAAGTTGTGTGACTATATCTGTCATTATTATAAACTTACCTCGTAAGGTTCCCATCCAAGCTTCTCCATGACATCATATATTTTGGTGGTCACGTGGGCGAGTCTCATGGTTGCAAGGGGTTCCTGCAAGCACATTGGTTGACGGGCGTCACGTGAGTCCCCGAAGTCTGTGCCGTCTTTGTTGAGAATGAAGAATTCCGCTTCAAAAAAAAGTTAATAAGGAATAGGAGGAGTAATAGTAACAGCTATGTTTTGTTGTAAACCTTTTATTAGTACTTCGATTATTAGGTATGTAAAGGTTTTTTTTAATATTTTTAATAACAGTGCATATACGTGTTTGAACATATTATTAGGATATGTTAGTACTCCAAGTGTGGTATATAATCATAATTATTATAATAGTATTATTATCATTGTACTTCCTGCCAAATAAACACACGTTTTGTCAAAATCCATTTCTTCAAATGGGAAACAATTTAAATAATTTATTGCAGTGTGAATATCAAAAAATAGACAAAGAAATTTACACTTGAAAAATAGTAATTCCCGACAAATGGTGGACAAGGTTTCCATATATATGTATGCAATCTAGAAAACCTAGAAAACGTTGCGCCAATGTTGGGGTAGTGGTGATGCAGCGTCTGTGATTCTGGCAAAAGCGAACCACAACTCCAAGTGCGTAAAAATATCATAATTATGTAGAATTTGAATCAAAACCAAAGATACATGTATTTCTGGGCAACAACCACAGAGATACTTGTATTAAATCACTCACGTTCTACTCCCGCTTTCATCACAAGACCTTTAGCTCTGGCTTTTGAAATCTGTCTTTTTAAAGCACGTCTTGGACATTGCTTGAATGGACGACCGTTCATATATAAATCACTGAAATATAGAAAAAAACATATCAGTTATCTGAGTATATGTTGATTTTCAAATCCCAGATGAACGCAGTTTCCCTGAATCAGTTAATTTAACTATTGAAATTAAAGATTTTGGACCAGAAATAATTTTGTTTGTTTCTGAAATGTTTGTGAGCGAAATTTTAAAATGGCCACACCGAAGCAACATTTGCAAAGTGTTTTCGCCCACATTATATCGTGAACTTGTGTGTACTCTAACGAGATGCTGATCAAACAGGATAATATTATCCGGTATGGAAAGATTCCCTAGCAAGCACGAGGCATTGAGCCAATGCTGGGCTAAAGCAGTTTCAGCGTCATGACCGACCTTACCCAGCCTCCACAATAAAAAATCTGAACTAGACAAGCGACCAAAAAAAATGTTATACATTATTTTGTAAAATTGAAAACCAAACGTTTATTAATAATGTTAACTAAATTCACACTGTTATTTGCACTTAAAATTATACCAGATGATAATCTTTAGACACATATGGTACCAGTTGACGGTAGTCCAATATTAAATCAACATTCAGCTTCTAGTGCTGGCTGGGAACTCACAATACGATGACGAAACCTTGCTGTAAATATTACCCAACAACCGATTGCAGTATTGATTCTTAATTACCAATCCTGACGAGGTGCTGATCATGTGATTGTGATCTGCAGGCCTGATTTTGTTTGCAGGGGAGATGGTTCAGGTTTGGTTCAATGCCAGCCCACCGTTGAAGTGGTCGGACAAGCATTCTCGTTAGCTATTGACAGCACGGTGTGCGGATCGCTTATTTAATCTTCCACCAAACCCTAACAGTTGAGACTATGTTGTTTAAATGCTGGGCCAACGTCGTAGACGGTGGCCTAACATTAAACCAACATAATTTGGTGTGCCGTGTGAGCTGGATGTCCACCCAATCTGGCATTTAATCCCAGGATCACACGGAGATTAGCCTGGTCCCTGGCCAATGATTACAAGCGTTCGCCATGCAATCTAAGTACCTCTTGGCATACTGTCACTCCCATTGATATTCATCACTAGCCCGTGGGGCTGTTCGACTATCAGACGTGCTCAACCGAAGTATGTAAATAGGTAAAAGAAATAAAGGTCAAAATCAAGCTAGATTTTTTATGTCTTTTATGTGCCTTAGTACGAAATTATTTTGCTTGTCTGTCAGCCGATGGCTTGCCTGCCTGCCTCTCTGCATGCTTGCCTGCCTACATACCAGGTGCCTGCCTGTATGTCTGGTGCCTGCCTGTATGGTTGGCTGCCTACCTGCCTTCCTTCCGCCCTTCCCTCCTTCCCTCTTTCCCTCCTTCCTTCCTTCCTTCCTTCCTTCCTTCCTTCCTTCCTTCCTTCCTTCCTTCTTCCTTCCTTCCTTCCTTCCTTCCTTCCCTTCCTTCCTTCCTCCCTCCATTCCATTTTTTCAAATTAACATGAAATGTAGGATCCCACCATTTTCCCAGAAGTTAGCATGCTTTTTTGTCGTAATAACTTTTGAGAAGCACAATTTTAGAAGAAAAACAGAGCAGTGCCAATTGTGGCAAACACTTCATACATTCGAAGCCTTGTCCGGCCAAAAGTGTATCTGAAACTTTTAAACAATATCAATCAACCATGTGTGAAGAAGGAAAGTAACAATATATTACTTTGTATTATTGATAAGAAATTATGTTAAGTCAAGATAAAGAAACATTAACATTGTTGAAAGACATTGTGTCGGGAAACCAAACTGGCCTGTAAGCTATTGTTCCGCGTACGTTGAAGCAGTTGTTCTGTGATTGCTATTGCTCGTACTAGCTCTTCAACTCTTTCAGCACGGGGACCGTCTTTGTGCGTCAGAATCTGACGTAACATAGATATATAATTGAAACGGAAAAAATCTATGGTGATTTCAAATTGACAAAATCTTTTGGTCTCCATGGTTTATACAAAAATGTTTCAGCGCTTTGAGGGTTAAATGTGCTTTATGGTGCAGCGCGAGAGGGTCGGAGTCTTACTGAATACCCTAAGATTTCTCATTGACAGCACAGGGAAATAGTAGCCGGTCGATTCCACATAATAGTGTTATCTTATTTGCATTGCATAAAGGAGATCATTTGCGATCTGTCAAACAATAAAAGAAAAAATCTCAGTGAGCCCCAGACGTTTGCCAGCCACTGTATCAATATTAGGCAAGCATTGGCACAGCTACGGACCATAGTCCACTTTTGGCTCAGCCGCAAATCCCATCTTAAATCTTATTTACACATTGCTTCACATGGCTTCGTGTGATTCTAATTATGGTGCTATGTAGGTTTATACACCTACCACGTCGCATAAAAAGAAATAACATTTTTGTCATGTACCCATTCTTATATATTCGCCTAGTTTCTTATTGAACGAAGAATGCTATTTTTTGCTGCTGCATTTCTATGTCTGCTATAAATCCAGCGACTATATCATAGGCATTGTATTCACAAGAGTATCCCGAGAAACACAATTTATGCCATGGGGCACTGTTGAGAAATATCTGATCCTCTCGGATATTTGTTGCGCTGCTGCCATGGGTTATTTGTTAACAGTACCGCCTGTCATGCCGGGGCTCATTTTTTGGTCGCGGTATGTAAATTTCAAGAAAATATAATGTTTCTTCGCTCTTCATTATAATAATTAGCAGTGGAGAAACATTATATTTTTAATGACAAAAATGAGGGGAGCTTCTGTGATCAAGAGGTGGCCTACTCTAGCTGTACATGTTGTGGGAGGGGGAGGGGGTATGTCCACAAAAGTCCCGTTCATTCAATTATTCATTTAGTATACACATTATACAGGAACATATCTTAGAGGGTTTTTTACTTCTACCGCAGTGCAAAAGCAGCATGGCATTGTGATTATTATTACAATACGTCATTTAACGAGACCTTAATCATGTTAATGGCCAATAAACCTTGATACATTTCAGCAGCCTCAAGAAATATACAGGTCCAAAAATGGTATACGGGGTAATATAAGTAATAATTGCTATTTTTAATACATGAATGAATAGGGCTTCAGTTCACCAATCTTGTGCATATACTGATGAAAATGTATGGACTACGAAAACATCGTGAGGGTTATGGGATGAATCAGATGACATCAATATAGGATTCGAAATTCGCTCGCTGAAGTTATGGAGACAGCAAGCCACCTCACAATCAAGAAGGCTCTCCATGATGCTGAATCTTACAAGTGAGCGGAGAAGAACTTTTGTTTCTTTGAAACATGAACACCAGAGAGGGGGATGAACAGAAACACTCGTGAAACAAAGAAACAAGTAACAAGTAGTTTATTCTGATGGTCTTCTTTAGTAGAAGACAAGACAGAGTTGCCAGGAAGGCACATGACATAGTATATACAATTTTCACATTTTGCGATATTAAAATTTACATATTATTAATTTGACAAACATAGCCAGTTTTTTAAGGTTTTCACCCTTAGTTTGATAAAAGAGTTCATATAGGTAGAAGGTTGAAGGTCTTAATATTTTAAATTAATAAAGTTTTTACGTTCTTCTTTGAAGGTACGACAACAAAGTAAATAATGAAATTCATCACCTATATCTATTTCACAAAATTGGCACATACGCATATCACAAAGGACTTGTGACCGAGCACCGGCCTCTATGGGTAAACGATGATTTCGACATCTAAACTTTGTGAAATATTTTCTCAGTAAGTCTGGTAATTCATTTAAATAATTTTCAAAGCCAAACGATGTTTTAATGATACGATAAATTGTGCATTTTCCTCCTTGTGATATAGTTTCGTGCCATTTTTGTATAAACTGATCTCTTAATCTTATCTTTACTGACTGCTTAAATACTTCGCTAGAACAAGGTAATGATTGATTCAATCATAATCCAGAAAATCCGCAATTATTCAAAGTTGTCTTTACAGTTTCAATCCATTCAGATTTAAATATATCTTTCTTATCTAGTGTATATAACAATGAGTAGATTGTATTAGATATCTTGTGTTTGTTTCCAGAACATAATCGTGCCCAAAATGTTAGCATACGTGATTTAATATCAATATCTAAGGGAGTTGCACCCAATTCCCCATAAACCATCATAGAGGAAGCGAACTTATTTACAGATAACACATATTTAAAAAATCTAAGCTGGAGTCTTTCAAGTATGTCACATTTTTCGCTGCCCCATACTTCAGCTCCGTACAACACTACTGGTTTAACAAGTACATTAAAAATTTTGACATTATATCCATCGGGATTGTACAATATTGTTATTTTCAATGAAAATGGTTAATCTTCTGTTCAAACAACTTGTGAAAAGTTTACCAAAACAACTCAGTAGTGAAATTCCTCTGTAGTTGTTGGGGTCGCTAGGGTCACCTTTGTTTTTGTAAATAGGCCGAATTACGCTTGAACACCAATCGTCAGGCATGTGCCCTGATTCTAAAATCAAGTTAAATATTCTTGTGTAGTATGGAGCGAATTCGTGGCGTGAATGTTTAAGAAATTCGTTTATTATTTGATCCGAGCCCCCCTATTTATTGTTTTTTATTTTTGCTAAAGCTTCCATTATTTCCTGGGGTGTAAAGGGTCTGTTTAGTATTTCATTACGGGGTATATTGCTGAGCTCACCGATCGTGTCACTTACAACACCACGTTTATTCCCAAGCGTGAGTTTCTCAAAATGTTCTTTAAATATATCTAAGGAGATGTTAGAATGAATTTCTGACGTTTTTTCACTTTTAATAATTTTCCAATACTCTTTTGGATTTTCCGACTGCAGTAGGCGTAATTTGTGAATTATTTTCCGTTTATATTCCGTATAAGCTTTATGCACTATTTTTTTATACGTTGTGCTGGATTTTCTTACCAAATTCAAGTTTTCCACACTTTGTTGTCGTCTATAATTATTTCTGCATTTGATCATAATTTGTCTAGATTTTTCACAGCACTCATTATAGCATGGTTTGTGTGGTAGTAGTCTACGTCTGTTTTTTAATTTTGGTTTTTTGCAAGATTTTCCCATACCCGAGTTATATGCAGCTTTCTTTAGTGCTTCACTAATGACATTTACAATATTATTAATATCATCACCTAACAGACTAGTTTTTACTTCTGCTTGGTGTATACTCTCTTCAATGTTGTTTTTAAAATTAGTTACATTTGCTTTATATATATCAATGAAGTTGGCATTCCATTTATATTTAATTCTTTCACCCATATCAGGTGTTTCACAATTTCTAACTTTATCATGTGCCAATATCTGCGGAATTGATCTAAAAGCAGCATAAATTGGGCAATGGATATCAGATAAAGTGCCGTCAAAATCTGAGATATCGAAGTCAGAAATGATTGCGCTGAGTTTTTCCGAAATAATAATATAGTCCACTGTACTTGAATTTTTACACGTTGGTTTGCCAATTTCATTATCTGCACCATATCTATCATTCAACATATGTAAATTAAGGCTACGACACATATCTATTAGCCTTCTACCCATTTGATTTATAATTGTGTCTGAATTTGATCTTAATCTTCCACTTTGACTAGTGGTACAACTGGCATCATCATTATCCAGCATTACATGTCTATCTCCATACTTAGTGTTAATCGATTCCATTCGATCTGATAATACACCTGTTCTTGCATTAAAATCGCCTAACAAGAAAATTCCAGCGTTTGAATTTTGGGAGATAATATCAACAATAGTGTTTTCAATTTGGTCAAATATTGAGATGTCAGCATATGGTGAATTTTCTGGTGGGTTATATATTAAGCCGAAGACAATGGGGATTTGACAGATACTTTTATCCAGCCTAATCCATATTGTACTTTTAATATCAGTGTCAAGAACAGTTATATAATCGGATAGCGAATTGTGAACGAGAACAGCAACACCACCGGATGCTCGTTTCTTAATTTTCCTGTTATTTGTAAATATCTTGTAATTTGGAACGGTAACATCATCTAGTTCATCCAGTTTTGTTTCAGTTAGAAATATTAGTTTGTATTTTTGAATAAATTCCTCAAAGTCCAATAGTTTTAGTTTAGGTTTGAGACCACACACGTTAAGGTTAATGATGTTCAATTTAGACAGCTCAATGTTCTGAGACGATTGCCTGTTATCGTTGGTGGATACATCACGAGAAAGTAAATCCCGTGGGCCAATGTGGCCTGCCTGGCGTGACAGGTGGTGGTGCTAACCATTGTACTTAGGGTCACTGCCCTTTTTATTATCAAATAATGACTGTTGGATATGTACACAGCAACCACGAGACGTTGACCCAATGTTGGTTAAACCATTACAACTCTAAATCAATTTTCACCGACTTGAAGTTGTGTCTCGCTATCGCGACCCACAACTTCAAATGGGTGAAAAATACCTATATTTGTGTAATTTGAGTCAAAACATTTGCAAATCTTGATCTTTAAGCATTCATTTGGTTGCCATACAACAGTGATTTCACCTACTAAATGAAAGTCGCGCTTAGCGGTCTGCGACACTAGGCCAACATTTAACCGACATTGGGTCAACATCACCTGTTTTCTGACCAGTTTCGAAAACGGACAACCCTTCTTGGATCTAGTACTGTATTTTCACAATATTATTTATGGTATTCATTTTGAGTGTGACATCTATGACGGGATGTAAACTGACCTTGATAGCCACCCGTATTCCGGTTTCCATGGCAACTGAATCAGCGTGCTGGGATCTGGTACCAGATACATTTCCGGATCTGCTCCTGTGGCGGAGAAGAACATAGCGGCCGGGATGCCGCATCCGTGCTGCTGTACCTCCTTAATGACCCGCCGAGGAATGATGGATATTCTGGTGTCTGCGTTAAGAGGGACATAAGACACCAAGAAGTATTTGATGCCCAGTTCTAACGCTTTCTCCTCAAGGTCTATGTCACCCAGAGGCAATGGTAACTCTGGCTCTGCCTCCATTGTCTGCAGAGTCTCCAGATGCGCTTTAACAACCTGTGGAACGGAGCTGGTCTTTAGCACCTGCCGCACTAACGTATCTCTGTGTTATTGTCAATGCATGTGTTGACAATCAGTATTGCTCCAGCAGTCGTATGCTTGGTGATGTGTACAAGCAGGAGCGCGTAATATCAAAATTAGCTTTAGTCTGCGAGTGGGATACTGCGATGGCTTGGTACTTCTCAAACCTGTCAACTGCAGTGTGATTGGGTCCACGCAGAAATGTGGCCCCTGGTGCGCTGTATCTTTCATATGCACAGCATCCCCTGCAGCTGAGCGGAGACTTCTGCAGAGCAGAGCATCGAGCCAGGGATGAAAGCAATCAGTATTCCGGATTCTGCGGCGTAAGCCCGCCATAGACGATCTATTGATTGCCGTGCCTCCAGGCCATCCGTGCACCCAATTCCTCTCCCGCACAGTGCTGGTTCAATGGTGGATCAATGGAGAAGACAGTGGCCCAGCATTGAGTAAGCGTTGTGCTACCGCTCCCCGCCTGGAGGCAGTCTGCCACTGACAATCCTGTCACCTGCCATCCACTCAGACCCTCTCATGTAAAAGTACACATTTTAACAACCTAGACATTTCTTTAATTCATATAACGCAACATTTTAAGGACTGCGTGATTGCTTGTCTGCTTTATTGCTTGATTGCTGGCTGCATTTTGTGATCTATTGTTTGCTTGCATGGTTTATTTTATTTGTTTGATTGTTTCTTAGCTTGATTGTTTGCTTGTTTGTAGTTTGCTTGTTTCATTTGCCTGCTTGCTTGCTTGCTTGCTGGATTGCTGACTTGCTTGCCTGCCTGCTTGCTTGCTTGCTTGCTTGCTGGCTGGCTTGCTGGCTTGCACAATATCATATGTTTAACCTGCTAGCTTGTCCCGTCCCCAAGGCATGAAAACATACTCTTTGCCACGCATTCATTCCGCGTGAGACACGCAACCCAACACCCAACCAGCTAACATTCAGTGAAAAAAGATGACATGATGAGGGAAATTACATAAAAGACGCCGATATTCCATATCAACAACGGAAACAATATTTTTTCAAGTTTCACCAATCTTGTATGTACATGTATGATCTCAAAGTTAAAACACATTACTACATTATTTTCTTTGTCCAGCCTCTACATTCTAAGCCATACTGTACCCTCTATCCGCTGCCTATTATGGCAAATGCAGACAGATCAAATTTGGTCTAGATCACCACAGACTGCCACTAAACAAACTGAGAAAAAATACTTACAGCAGACAAATGCATCGCTAGACGACGGACTGTAAGCTGTGCTAATCCGCAAGCACAATTGACAAAGGCGCTAAAATGTTTTCTGGTGTGAACTGGAAACATCCATTGGTGATAAAACTCGGATTAAATGTGTTTGTTCAACAACTGTTTGAGACATATATATCACAGAACCGCACCCTTTCGGAATAACAGTGCTAGTAACTAATTACTAGTATTGATTGATTTACAATACACATCAATATAATTATGTTATAATACATCAGTCATAGCGGTTAAGTAATCGATGTAAAACCTGCTGGAGACGTGTTCAGCGAAACACGGGATTCAAATTTCGAACTCTTATTGTCTCTCGCTCGCGGAGGCTCCCCACGATACTTTTAATCTTAACGAGCAAAAAGGGGAAGGCATATGTTGTTTCTTAGAAACATGAATACTAGAGGAGGAGAAAAGCCTGCAATCTCTGATAGAATGGGTGAGGACATTGGTAGAGTGATTAGTAGGCCATGGGCTACAACCACCCACCGTGCACCCCCGCACTTTTCACCCACACCAACTTTTTTTTTAAACCTTGATATGTCTAAAACTTGAAATGAGATGTTAACAGCAAAAAATAGCGATGAACTTTATATTTTTTGACCCCTGATAGGGGGGGTACCCCAAAACCTGTCTAAAATTAGGGGGATAGGGCTACACAAACGTCGGTCATAGCTATTATTGTTTAGCAAACTACACATGCAATATACCATATTAAAGCTAATCAAATTTTCGTTCTAATGATGTATTGCAAGCTGCAATGGGTAAAAGGGTTTTCTCTAGAAATACGTTGAAACATTTTTTTTTTATTACAAAATAATCAAGATCGACAACAAAACAAGCTAGCTTACATGGTCAATGGAAGCAACTTATTAAAACATCATTATTGGCCATAAAATCAATCAATCAATTCGGTAACTTCTATAGCGCATAAATCCTCGGAGATACGATATATTTAACTCATGTGTTCTGAACCCAGATGTGTATTTGCTCAATACTGAGTGTCATTTAGATTTGGACATGGCATAAATATTTTTAAATGAGAGAATATTGCAACTTTTTTATGAATATTTGTGTATTTAGGTGAGCTGAAATATAAAACATTGAGCTTTGCTCGACATTTGAGTGCTAATTTTTTTGCGCTTTTTTACATAATTTTGGTTTGCTGAATTCGAATATGTCAGTTAACATTCTTTCTTTGGTGTCATTCACCTTCAAAAAGGCAAAACAAAAAATGGCCACCAAAACCACATCTGTTCTATATTCTTGTTACATATTATTGCACAATTTCTGCATGATTTAGATTTGATAAATTTATGTCTCATGTGTTTCGATCAAAATGACCTTTAATTGACCTTCAAGTTCAAAATGGTTACCACCAATACACGCATAAAGGCTGTTTTTATGCACGTGAACTATAATATCATTAACAACAAAATGAAAAATTAAAAAATAGACTATGTAATACGGCAGATAAGGTTGCAAGGCATTCGAAACTGAATAAATGAATAAACGAATAAATGAATAAATGCATATATTATTAAATTATTAAATTAGTAAATTAAAAAAAATATTATTAAATCCATACATTAATAAATTAATAAATTAATAAATTATTAAATTATTAAATTAATAAATTAATAAATTAATAAATTATAAATTAATAAATTAATAAATTAATTCACTAATACACTAAAAAATTAATAAATACAATAGTAAATTAATAAATTGATAAATTAATAAATTATTATATTAATATTCATTTATTCATTTATAAATAAGTAATTTCTGGGTATGTATAAATTGTATTAATACATGATTGAATAAATGGATAAATAAATGAATAATTAAAAGAATAAATGAATGAACGAATGAATGAATAAATGAATGAATGAATGAATGAATGAATGAATGAATGAATGAATGAATGAATGAATGAATGAAAGAATGAAAGAATGAAAGAATGAATGAATGAATGAATGAATGAATGAATGAATGAATGAATGAATGAATGAATGAATGAATGAATGAATGAATGATGCCAGCTGTGTGTTCACATAGGTTAAACTGTCCAATGAGACCCGACCCCTGATGATGGTGAGATGATGAAACAGATGACACTGCCCTCCAGACAGCTGATTCCAAGTTCGAGCCCTGGCTGTCCGAGACCGAGTACGCTACCTTTCAACTGTCGAAATTCGCGGGACAAGGGTCCCCCAGAATGCAATAGTGCCCGTGGGTAGGCCTAAGCCCTATTCCATAATAATACTAAATATGCGTTTCATACCCGAAGCCTCATTAAGAGCAAGTTCTCAAATCACAGCAACTTCATATATACTTGAGCGACATCTATGAGTCAATAATTCAAAGCCCTTTGCCCTGGTCCCTACTTGGTCGCTGGGTTGCAAACAAACTGACTGTATTACTGCGGGGATGTCGAAACTGGTTGACCTTAAGCTTGTGTTGACATGCAGGTGGACTTTTCTCAAACATAGTACATTTGTCCAATGTTGTTTCAAAGTTGTTCCAGCGTCGCAGACGTTGGACCAACATTAAAACAATACTGGGTCAATGTATCGTTTAAAGGTGTAGTCAACTGGCAAAATTCGCGGGACAAGGGTCCCCCAGAAGGCAATAGTGCCCGTGGGTAAGCCAAGGCCCTATTCCATAATAATACTAAATATGCGTTTCATACCCAAAGCCTCATTAAGAGCAAGTTCTCAAATCACAGCAAGTTCATATATACTTGAGCGACATCTATGAGTTAATAATTCAAAGCCCTTGTCTTTTGCCCCTACTTGGTCGCCTACTTGCAAACAAACTGACTGTATTACTGGGGGATTTGGAAACTGCTTGACCCCCAAGTTTGTATTGTCACCCAGTAAACACAAAACATTTGTATGACTTTATGCAATGTTGGACCAACGTCGAAGACGTTGGGCCGACATTGCATAAATGTCATACAAATGTCTTGTGTTTGCTGGGCAGGAGGACTTTCTCTCAAATATTGTACATTTATCTAATGCTGGTTCAATGTTGGGCCAGCGTCGCAGACGTTGGCCTAACATTAAAACAGCATTGGATCAATGTCTCGTTTGAGTAGTATCTTGTAATCAGTTCAGTGGCTATATTAATGCCGTCAATCTGTACTCAATAGGCTACTGTTGGCCTACATTTGACCGTCCCAGGCATGCGCGTTTTGAAGCTGAATGATTCTTTAAGTAGTATCTTGTAATCAGTTTAGTTGATGATATTAATGCCGTCACCCTGTACAGTAGGTTATTGTATGCCTACAGCCATGTACTCTATATATGCTACTGTAGGCCTACACGTGACGGTCCCGCGCATGCCCGTTTTGCAGCTGTATGAATCTTTAAGTTTATTTTGCCTGAGTTTGTGTCCTATTTAGAGGAAAGATGGGTGCTGTGTGTGGTAAACAGTTTCTGTATACCAGTCCTTATGAAATTGTCGAATGCAACGTTTCAGGTCCTTAGGTTAACTACTTCTGTCTTTAACAAGTGTTCAGAAATAATAATATTTACGATTATATTTTAGCTTAAAGGGTTTTGGTTGGAATAAGGTTGGCCCAGCGTCGCAAACGGTGGCCCAGCATTAGATCAGTATTTGGCCAATGTATCGTGTTATCTGGTCTTTGTAGCGCCGGGATTTCAAAGGTCACCAGCATTATAATGCAGCAGTCAGAAAAGAGGGTAAAATCACCCAATGCTGTTTCAATGACGGGCCAGCGTTGAAGACTGTGGGTCAATATTGAAACAGTACTGGTTGAATGACACGTGTTTGCGCAAAATATACAACAGACACGGTGATCACCTGGTGATAGATTAGTGCTGGGTCAGCGCCGTAGACGATTGACCGGCATTGAACCAGCAATGGGCTGCAATGCTGGACCAACATTGAACCGACATTTGGTGGGTAGGCCTAAATCCTCTGTATCAGGTACATCGTAGGCAAGTATTGAGTTAATGTTGGCCAGCACCGGCGATGATGGTGGAAGGAATACACGTCGAAGATATATTTGAACGTTAAGTGGTTCTTTCCTTAATATTATTATCGTCGCCTCGGAGCTAAAGGATCCTATCTGACACTCGTTAGAGTGGCAGATAGGATCATCTAGCTCCGAGGCGACGTTATATCTTAGACATTTAGGATTGGCTGGCCCATGAGTAGCCCCAGGTAGGGCCCCCGAGTCGGGCGATAGCCCGCTTCGCTCTGCGAGCGGCGGCTTCACATGTGGAGCTAGCCCATGAGGAGGACCAATACACTGATTTTGTTGTCTATTGCACTCTAGCAGACCTCGGAGTTCGGGAACTCTTTTTCTAGTTGTAAATAGCATAGTCAGCTCATTCATTGAAATAGGCCTACCCACGCGCCTAATAGCTCATCTACCAACCTTATTAGTATATATATAGACTATTTCTAATGAAAAGGTTGGTAGGGGAGATCGGGGCACTTGGGCCTACTTAGGCCTATGTTATGGGATTACGGCCATTATGAGCTTTCAGTTAGGGGACCGTATTTAGGCGTCAGAATCTAACATCTATAGACGTCAGTTTCGAATTCGGGAATTAGGCTAGATATAGAGACGAAATTCCTAATGTCTAATTATTGACAACCTTGTCAAAAATAGGAAATACGGGGATTTCGTCTCTATATCTAGTCTAACTGGTGAATGCGCAGCAGAAAAATTTAAAAACTTGGCAGTTCTAGTCTATGGACATGTTTACATCATATGGTGATATTAAGAAACCAAAATAAAATATATAATTTTAGCGTGGGCTAGTCCCTTTAAAAGGTTGGTAAGCAGAGCGTGCGGCATCTCTATCTAGTAGGGGAGCGTACCTGATTATTCTAGATGTCAAGAGCTTGCGGCATCTATACTATATTAGAATAAAGGATTTTAGGCTTCGTCGGTCGTTGAATGAGCCCCCTGACCAGATCGTTATTTCCCGCCATACCTCACGCAAAGCTTTGACATTTAGGGATGGTTGTGATGATAATAAAAAAATACTAAGATATGTTTTTGTGCAGTAATTTGGCTTTTAATCAATGTTCATCACAATTATTTCTAGCTGATGTCCGTGTCCACTTCAAATCAGCACAACACTAACCCAGTGCCGGGTCAATGCTGTTTCATCGTCGCCGACGCCGGCCAATACCCATACAATACTAGGTCGTGATTGCTGCAGGTGCCAATGTGTCCACAGAGCACAGTTTGCAACCGACCAGATGACGGCTAAATATTGGGCCAGCGTCGCCGGCGCTGGCCAGCATCGATTCGATACCGGGCACGGGATTTTGCTGGCTGGCCTGGCGTGACCAGGTGACTACAATGCGACGTGTGGGCCTACACACGATACACCTACCCAATGTCAGCTCAATGTTGGCCCCGCCCGTAACGGCGCTGTAACTCTGGTACAACCCCGACCCAGCATTGTATCACAACGTATGCTCACCAGGAGGAAGATATATATGCTGGGTGTGCCTTAGCGGAAAAAAAGCACGGGCATTCAGTACAAAGGTTGGATTGATATTGGGGAAGTGTCGTAAACAGTGGCCCAACATTAAAGTAGAATTGTGTCAACCTGTGGGTTAATTCTATTTTCAATGGCACCCCACCTACTCTGCAGAGACCTACATTTATTTTTTACTATCCACAATTTTCCCATGCACTTCACTTTCACGCGTGTTTTGTATACAGCAGCGAAAAGCGTTGGCATGGTTAGATGGAGAACCGTATAATGTAACCAGACGTAAAATGTCCCCGTATAATGTAACCGGTTACATTTTACGGCGACTGGTTACATTATACGGTCACAGCGTCAACCTATAACGTAACCAGGGAAAAAAGGTACCATACGACCGTATGATGTAACCAATGCCGTATTATGTAACTGGAATAGTTTTTTTTAAAACGTATATGTTTCGGGGGATATACCCCGGGAAGTTTTATTATAACTAGTATGCTTAATTAAAGTGAGTGAGTGGTTATGTCTTCAAGCGGCGTCGGTCCGTTCCTTTTCGCTTATACGTTCGTGCTTCCAATCGCTCGTTCGTTTGCCCGTCCTTCTATCCCCTGACTTTTCAGTGCGTCCGTCCATAAAAAAGTGACGCCTTAGATGTTTAAACTGTTATCAATATTCCCATGTTACATTATAAGCCAATGCCGGGTTAATGTAACATAGCGAAAACTAAAAAACTAGCATCGGCCTTTAGTTTGGCCACCCGTCTTGCCCCAAAAGAACATTTAACAGCACGCTCTTTTATTACAAAAAAAATGTGATACCCTTAAACAAGTTCGATAGTTCCTAAGTTCCCAAGTTCCCAAGTTCCGGGAACTTCAAGTTCCCAATTTTCAAGTTCCGGGAACTTCAAGTTCCGAAATTCCGAAAAAAAAATTTAAAAAAAATGTTTTTCCCCATTTCAACAAATTTTTTTTAGATATTGCCTTTTGCCTTTCCACGCATTATAGATTGCCAAGCTGCGCGCATGAATGGAATTAAATGTGGTTTTCTAGTCCGCGCACACTAATTGTTTTGTTCAAATGACGAATTAGGCCTCTATGTGTAGGCCCGACGTTGACCCAAAGTTGAGGTAAGGTTTGCCCAACGTCTGTGACCTTACAGCAGCATTAATCCAAGATCGGGTCAATGTCTGTTTGATGGGAGATTTACAGCTGGTATTAGGCAGCCATCCACAGAAGAGTTGATCTGAGTAGGCCCAGTTGTTTTTTCAAGTTCAAAGACTATTATAACATGCCACTATATATGCATAGAAAATATATAATGATATATAGGGCCTAGGCCTACAAGGCTTAGGCCTACAAATCACACCTCGCAGATGACAATTCCCAGCAAACACCACGCCTTGACACAATGCTGGTTTTACGTTGGGCCAGCGTTGCAGACTGTGGTCGAACATAAAATCAGCATTGGGTCAATGCGTCGTGTTTGTTGGGAAGGAATCCATGTAGTCTCAACGTTGGTCCTCAAAATATCATCGATACTGTTTCCACTGTTATTAAGTACTGTCACATGTCATAATTTTCTCACGATTGCCGGGGGGGGGGAGGGGCGGTACAAAAAGCGTCGCGCGTGGAGGAAATACCTCATAAGCTCTACAGGATATTAAATAATATATGCCATCAATCACGACTAATACCCAATACTAGTAATCGTTTAATATTATTGTTCTATCGTCGGCCACCACCACTCGAACTCGAATATACTATATCTGGGAAAATATCATATTGTAATACTCTTCATTTTAGATTTTGTATAATAAATTTGCGGTTCTATTGTAAATTGTATTTCATACCTGTGGGCCTAGGGCTAGGCCCCTATATATTCAATTTCACATCGTGAAATGTTTGCCAAGATCGCCTATAAACAAAATATAAATATGTGAAAAACTAACTTTAGTCTACAGCATTTAAAATTAATATTGGGTACCAAACTGTTTTGCCGACAAAAACAATTTTTGCAAATATTGTTTTAATATATTTTTTCACTTATTTTGGAATTTCGGAACTTGAAGTTCTTGGAACTTGAAAATTGGGAACTTAAAGTTCCCGGAACTTGGGAACTCCGGAACTTGAGAACTTCGGAACTTGAGAGCTTGTTTAAGGGTATCCCGCAAAGTCATGAAAGTGGGCCTATAGCCTAGGTACAAGCCAACCTCTAGCATAGGCATATAGGTAGGGGGCCTACATTTCTAAAGGGCCATCATTCAATCGCCCCCCCCCCCCTCCCCCTCAGATAACAGACCATAAATATATATAGCTCTGATTAACAATTTTTTTATCTGGATTGTTTGTAGGTCGGGGGGGGGGGGCTGAGGGTCATGGGTCGAGGGGTTCTGGGTCGAGGGGGTTGTGGGTTGAGGGTTGTGGGTGAGGGTTCGAGGGGGTCGAGGGGGTTATATATAAACATATTTATTTTGGAAGCTTTGGATTACCCAAGTAGCAACAAGTGCTAGTCGAGGGGCTCTCCAATACATAGAAAAGACAATACAAAACAATACAATATATATACATAACACACTGGACGTTACACCATCTATGTCAGATTACAAAATGTATACGAACTTGATGTGTTTGATCACTTAAAGCGCCCACTCTCAATAATAAAGTGTTGAAATGCTTTGAATATGTTTACGTTTTCGTCAGCTTTAACATCATTGCAACCTTTCAAGACAATGTTTACAAATAAAAGTGGATCAAGATGAGGAAGTATAGAGTGGTGGACACCGGGTGCAATGATATCTCGGATTGCTTTCAGCAGCTTATTTCGTGGAGCAGAATAGAGAGGACATTTTAATATATAATGTTGTGGTGTTTCTATGTCGCCACACAAACACTCAGCAGTTTCTGAGCAACCTACACGATGGAGTTGGCAATTTAGGCTTGACATATTTAACCGTAGGTGTGTGTGATGTATTGAAATTCTCCTATCGATGGACGTATAATAGAATTTGGGAGCGTTGCTGGTCTGGAACATAGATTTAACTTTATTTTTAAATATACTTAAGGATTTAAGAGTTTCTCGTATGGATATCTATTCCATTCCAGTAACGTGCGGTAGATGGGAAAAAATAATTTTTCAAGGCAGTTGTCTTATATATAGGGAATCGTAAACTGTTTGACTGTCTAGTGTTGTAAGCACTGGTGCGTGCTACTAAATCTGGACAGTGGGAATGCAGGTAGTCGGGCACAAGTTGATTTACTATTTTGTACATATGAATGAGTTTGTGCCATTTTCGACGAGTTTGCAGGGTTTCCCAGCCAATTTCAGAGAGAGTTTTTTGACAGTTAGATTGTGGAAGGGCGCCGGTGCATACACGGGCAGCGTTTAGCTGTACACTTTCGAGACGATCAGACAAATATTTAGGGCAGTTGTCATACAAAACGTTATCATATTCTATCATTGAACGAATTCGTGAAATGTAGATTTTCTCTAGAGCTTCACGTGGAAGAATATATTTGAGGTACTTCATCATGTTTTAATTTACCAGCTTTTTGGCAGAGGTGTTCGATGTGATCGTTCCAGGTGAAGGAGCTATTAAAAACTAAACCTAGATGGCGATGAGAAGAAACCTGTTCTAGATCAAATCCATTTAAAGTCAATGGCGGATGAGCTAGGGTTTTACGCTTCAGAGATATGTTTAGCACTACACATTTCAAAACATTAAACAACATTAACCACTTCAGTGTCCAAGACATTAACAGTGAAAGATCCGAATTTAGGATGTTAGCTGAAATACCTGGGTCATCTACGTATTGGATTAATATAATGTCATCAGCAAAGAGGTGAATGTCGAAATAATGTCCTGGCTTATGTCGTCAATTTGAACCAAGAAAAGGAGAGGGCCCAGTATGGAGCCTTGTGGAACACCAGCTTTAACTGGCTGGTAGTCCGAGAAAGAACCGTCTATCACGACCCGTTGGTGTCTGCCTTCCAGATAGCTTTCAAACCACCTGAGGAGAGAACCACTTACACCTTTGCACTTCAGTTTGTGAACAATACCTTTGTGCCAGACTTTGTCGGAAGCCTTTGACATGTCTAAAAATACTATAGGAATATCTTTGCCTTTGTCAATGGCTTTGTAAATATTATGAGTTATTCTAGTAAGCTGATTTATGGTACTATCGCCTGAGTGAAAACCTGAATTGTTTGAACTGAGAAGTGTATTGTGCTGTGAGAAAGAATATAGTTTCTGATGGACTAACCTCTCAAATATTTTTGAAATATTACATAGTAGAGATATTGGTCTATAATTTGTTTTATTTTTGGGGTCATCCTTCTTATGAATTGGTATGACATGACTTGATTTCCAATAGTTGGGATACACTCTAGCTATTAATGACTGGTTAAATATTTTACAAAGAGGTGTACACACTTCCCTGGCTACCTCTTTAAGTACCAATTATTAGTAGTTTTTGCTAATATTGTCTGGCCCTGGCGCTTTATTTGGGTTCACTGAATTCAAAAGTGTTTTGACTTCACACGGTTGAAAGTTTAATATATCTAGTCTTTAAACAGTTTCGAAATTTGTGTCAGGCAAATTATGATTTTCAGCATTATCGGGTAGTGTACACTGATCTGCAAAGTGTGAATTGAAAATGTTAGCTTTTTGAACAGGGTCTGATACTGGTAAATCCTGTTCAATGAGAACTGGTATGCTTCGCTGCACGCTTGCACCTGTAACCTTTTTGACAGTTTTCCACCATTGTCTTTCTAATCTCTGTGAGCTACATAGCTCTTCACCCAGGTTCTGGTAATAGGTTTTACGTAGTGAGCGATTTAAACTAGTCACCCAATTTCGGAGCGCCTTAAAACAATTATAGTGTGTGGATTGTTGGGTGCGTTTATAACGCTTCCAAAGTACATTGCGTCTTCGTATTAGCCTTTTCAATTCACAATTAACCCAGGGTTTTTCTTTTACATGAACAGTAACAGTATTGTGTGGAATATAATCAGCCATTATCAACGCGAACAAGTCATACCAATAGGACAACTTATCATCAATATCATCATACATGTCTATGCCTGTATCCCAGGGTGCGGACTGTAAGGCATGTCTAAACCCTTCAAAATTCGGTTTTTTTAGGTTCCAAACGGTACGCTTAAAACTATTATTTAAAGGACAAGCAACAGATAATTTACATATAATGGTAGCATGATCACAGTTTGATAAAGGAGACAGTATGTCACAATAGGTTGTTTTGTCTGGAGAATCTGTGATGAATAAATCTAGTAGATTACCGTCACCATCAGTAGAAATGCGTGTCGGTCCGTTGATTAACTGACAAAGCCCTTTGTCATCTACAAAATTTCGTAGCTTGCATCGTAACGCACTTGATGCATGGTTATCGTGCCATACTTTACAGGTGTCATTGAAATCACCTGTTATAATAATGTGGGTAGCGCCACCGTCATGTGCACGGTCAATTGATGTTTGAAGAGCGGAGATGAAATTATCACATTGTGCGGCACTTTGACCTGGTGGTCTGTAATATACACTAAATAAAATCTTTTTGTTCTGCGCTAAAATTTCTAACCATATACACTCAAGATTATTACCTGTATTCTCAATATCATGTCTTGTACATGCCGGAATATATACAGCGACACCTACACCACTCCTAATCTCTCTGTTCTTTAAAAAAGGTTTTTGAAAGCCGGTTAAGGTTAATAATTCCTCATGTTTGCGAAAGTGATAAAACATTAATTTTATGCTCGACCGAGTCCGAGTTTAAGGAACGAATTATCTCCAGGTGCAAAGTGATATTGTCACACAATGGACTACATGAAATGAAATGAATCGGGCTTTAGGCCACCTTTGTGCACATATAGGCTAAACTGGGCCAGGAGAACCTCCTGAGGATGATGAGATGATTGAGATGACACTGTCCTCCAGACACAGGATTCGAAATTCGAGCCCTGGCGGTCTGAGGCCGAGCACGCTACCTCTCGGTCACAGAGGCTCCCCACAATACTGACTTTGACACGTGGATGGGGAAGAAACATTATTTGTTTCTTTCAAACCGCCGAGACCGGGAACCGAGCCCCGAACTCTGGCGTGAAAGGCAGTGGTGCTAACCACTACCCTAGGGCCCCCGCCCTGGACTACATGAAGGCACAGTGGTAGTTGCTTGAGCGAAAAACACGTTTAACACATGTAGTTTTAATGTTGGGTGATCGTCACGCACTGAGGCTCAACCTTCAACCAGAATTGGTCAACGCCTCATGTTACCTGGACAGCTGACCACTTCCCCCAGGTTGGTTTATTGCTGCGAGACCGTCTATACTACTGGACCAACTTCAAGTAAGCATTGTGCCAACGCCCATTGTTGGCTGCTTGACCCACTTAATTACATAGCTTGACCGCAGTTCATTCATTTGGCCTACCACATGAGGGTTGCATTAACTATTAGGGCGCTACGTATAATAAAGATGATACATGATAATGTAGGGGCATATTATATGGCTAAACAAAAGCCCGTGGGATTTTAATGTTAATTGATCATGCCATATACCAAAATGTTCAGTAGAAAAAAAATTGAATCAGATATAGATAAATAGGGTGGCAATTTTTTATTTTAGTTTTATTGACACTTTAAGCCCTATAGAAAAAAACCCCATTTCTATGTCAACATAACACACATAAATATATTTCATGAATTAAAATTAAAGATAATATAGCAGACACTGTTCAGAGAAGCACGCAGCATCAGAAAATACTATGTTGCGATATAGTGACTCTTTAAGCTCAATAAGTAAAAAATAAAAACACATGATTTTCACACCACCACAACACCCTTAAGGCCAATAAAAAAAATAGTTGGACGATCGGAATAGCAATTATTCATTTTAGTATTAGTGATACTTTTAGTTCAATAAGAGACAAATTAAAATACAATCACTTTTGCAGTAACGCAATCCCAGCAAACACGAAACATGTGTACATTTGTACAACGTATTCGACGTTGGTCTAACATTGTATATTTTACTTTGTTCACATCTGATAGTCATATTTCTTTTTAAACTAAATATTATATTATATAATAATATCCTTTGTAGAGTAATTGGCGTTAAGTTTCTGTAAGAAATGATGATATTTAAATATGCCACTTATCAAACTTAAGGTGTCACTAAATCTGAAATGAATACTTTCCACCCGATCACTTAAACATTTTGTTGCATTTCACTGGAAAAATATATAGCGTTAGTATTAAGTATTTTTTTTTTACTGATTGAGCTTAAAGTGTCACTTTGTCTTAAAATAACGTTTTTTTATCTAATTATGCGCATCCTTCTGAACATCGTTGAAATATCAAGTTATTTTTACATTACATGACTATCTGATGTGCATAAAATATAATTATGTTACGTGGTATGAAAATCATGTTCCCTTTGTTTTCCATGGGTATGAAAGTATCACAAAAACTGAAAAAAAATTAATAGGAATAATCGCCATCCGATCTTGCAAACAATTTGTTTCATATTTATCTTGAAAAATCTGTAGTATTAAAGGCGTGACGCTGGTGTGAAATTAATGTGTTTTTATTTCTTACTCATTGAGTTTAAAGTGTCACTCTAGTTAAAATAGATTTTTTAAATGCTGCGTGCTCTTCTAAATATTGTGTTTAATATTATCTTTTACTTGGTATATTATACATGACTATCTGATGTACATAAAATTTAATTATATATACGTTATGTTGGTATAAAAATGATTTTTTTTTCTCCTTTGTTCATGGGACTGAAAGTGTCACTAAAACTTAAAAAAAGACATACTATTTTTTCTTCACATAAGATTGATATATGGTGTCATAAATTAACAAGTAAATCCCACGGCATTACACATCCCCCTGCACTATGAATGCCAAACCCGCCAAATTCGTGTCGCTTGTGATCTAAACACAACTAACCATTTGGTGCTATATACCAACGCAACTACCTTAGCAACACCATACACCTCATTATTGCAATTGTCATGTTTACAAAAACATATTGTTCTTTCAGCTTTAGTAATATTAAGGGTGTCCTGATTAAGTTGGTCAGCCAATATTTCATGTGTTTTTTGGTTGCATATTGTAGGACTATGCTGCCAACATTCCCTCATCAGTGCATCGTGTCTTGCATCGTGTACCAGTACAGCATGTCAGCTGCTTTCTAAGCAGACAGGTGAGGGGCCACTACATTCCTCTATCTCAGTTGCATTACCTTCATAACAGGCTGTGCGTTGTGCTGCAGGTGACTGCTCATCTCCTAAATATTTAAAGCATTTGTAGCAATGTAAGCTTCCAACTGTCAATCATAAATTAAGTATTATACAACAATTTGTGTAAATTGTTTAATGTAGTATGTGTGGTTAAAACTAAATGTGTGTGAAACGGATCTACGTGTAGGCAAAGTGTGCTTATTGTTAATTCAATGCAATGTAATGTTACTGTACGATACATTTGATAATAATAAAATAGTATTTATTCAACAACAACATTATTTTACTTCTTGAAGTTAACAATAACACACATAATAAGGTTTTCAGAAGATTAGCCATAACCTTTTCTCCTGAAAGGTAAACAGATAACATTATACGGCTGTTATGTATTAGATCATTTATCATTATTCAATAATACAGACAGAGCTAGAACGCAGCAAGAAGGCAATTTGCGTTACAGCTCTGGGGCCTAGTGCACCACTTTACGTCTTACATGTGACGTTAATTGCCGACGTCAGACATTGTAACGACCGATACTGACTGTCCCGACACACGTCAGGTGCACAACACAAGGTCGTTACAACGTCTCACTAACGAGCAGCGTTCCCACACGGGGTAATCAAAACACAATTATTTTACAACAGTAAAAGGTTTATTATCTACCCAAGCTAGTAAACAAACTATTAAACGGACGCATAATATCTAAGTGGCTTAGAATAAACTTAATGGAACATATGCTATCACAATATAAACCATATTAAGTTAAATATATCGGGTCCAGAAACAGTAAATGTAAACCTGAGAGAGAAGCTATCAACATGATCCATTGGAGCCTTTGAATACTTAGTTCCCACCCAAAGGTATTAACAATTAACACGTTTCTATTTCCACCAGCCCTACGATCATGATAAACGGAAATAACAAGACAAATATATTCAATACACCGCGAACAACAATGTTTCCTATTTACAAAACTGTTTAAAAAATTGTAGACAACGAAGCCTTATTTTAATTATTAAACACTAGTCTTAACGAAGCTTCCAGTATTCGTTTAATGTGGGGCCACTGTTTAAGACGCTTCCACAACATTAACCCCAGCCTTAGGATTAATTTAAACTCGTGTTTTTTTGGGGTGCACTTCATGATACATGTGTCATCTGGCTGACGGTTACCTCCAAACAAACACGCGATGGTGACCGAGTGTCGGGTTAATATTGAGCTAGCGTTGTAGACAGTGGGCCAACATCAACACGGCATTGGGTCGACGCCTCATGTTTGCTCAGGACTACCATTATATATTGTTGGTTCATGATGGAAAACACACGAAACTCATTACATCAGTCATTACATTACATCAAGTCATTATATCAAGCCCGAGCCTTTAGGCGAGGGCTTGAGATCAGCCCATCTCGCCGTACCTAACGATGCAGTATCTCTCTGAAACAGCAAAATCAAACTGTGCAGTGAAGCGTATAGAAGACAGTGCGAGATGGGCTGATCTCACCATACGTCTCGTAGTGAAAACAGCATGAGTGCGAGAAAGAGAGTTATCCAGAAAGAACTTGATGACCACCACACTTAACATGCTTCAGAAACCATTGCCTTACTATTTGTAAACTTGCAATCTATCTGCCGTTTTCACAAATAAATAAGTTGCATTGTTGAGCGAGACTGCTGGTGTGAGTTTGGGGTTAAACATTGGTAAACCGTGTGCTCAAAAGCAGTTTAGGCCAACCACTGGTTTAAACTTGTCAGGGGATAGTGTCTGGAAACCATATTCGTCCTCTGCGATTTCGAAAGTCAGCAGGATAAAAATCTATGAAATATAATGGTGCTGTTCTTTTGGAATTTCAGAGCAATCTAATGTATTAAAAATATCCCGGATGTGTCATTTCATGTTATATCCTTACGTACCGTGACCACGAAGTAAAGTACTACGTTTCTTGGTGGTTTTATTATCTTTGGGAGTTATAGGTGATCTATCACCCCTTATATAGTATGAATAATTTTGTGACAAATAAATCAAAGTTGCCACAAGATGGGGCACAAGTGTTTCCTTATATGGGGTGATTGGCTATCATGAGGGTGTGACCCTCTGAGAGAGGGTCACATGATAGCCAATCACCTCTATATATGGGGTGATTGGCTATCATGTGACCCTCTGAGAAGGTCACGTGATAGACAATCACCCGATATAAGGACATACTTATTTTTAACATATAAGGGGTGATAGATCACCTTTAAATTAGAAAAGTTTCCCCTTATGTACCTCTGAAAAGTGCGGGCGGATTTTTGACGGCACTTTTACAAATGTCGACAAACAGAAGTGATGAAATTTAGAAATCAGTGCCTAAGCACATTTTTGTAATAAAAAAAGTACATAAAGTGTTTTTAGAGAGAATTAATTCATTTCTGCAATAAATTAGTCGTATTTTCTCATAGGTCGTACATACATTACTAGAGCTCGTGTAGACTTGTGTAGAGCTTAATTCGAACATTCCCGAATCAAAGTCATAGAGTCGACTAAACTTTCTTACCCACTGGTTTGTCAGTCGAAGCCATTTTGCTGGCGGACAAACTGACAGTCGGTAGCATAATGAGATCTACGAAAAGTGTGATGTGATACCTAAACGTTTTCGGTCGGTCATTTATAAATATAAAAATAATCACGTGTGCTATCGACTAAAAACGTTCACGTATCATATCACACATTTAATAACTCTCTCACTGGGAATCGTTCTGTAGTTTTTTACGCCTACAAATGTATGGCATGAAACCTCGGGAAATTACTCGCATTACCAACTGCCAGTTCGTCTGACAGTAATATGGCTTTGATTGACTAACCAGTCAGAGACAATTTTGATGTAAAGTGCTTTGAAAAAGGATAATGCATGCTCATTTAACTGGTACGATTAGCACAAATAGTGTTTTTTTGAATAACGATTACCATATATGTGATGTAAGAGTTTGAGCTAAGCTATACAATATTGTTCCATGAAATTTTTAGGGTAGTCACCGCATCATTAGTGTAATTTGTAACATGTTATGACAATAAGGTTGAGAATTGACTGAGACATTAGCGAAAATCATCCACAATGGTTAATGTGAATTCGATTATAGATACTATACTCTGTAACTATAGACTTCCATGCTTTGATTTTTGGCGGTCATTTAGAATTTTTTAACTCTTAAGTTTGCTTCTATTCTAAAAAGTTTTTATTGGTGATTATTGGGGACAATAAAATGAAAATAAAATAATAATGGGCAACTGTTGTTTTATTTGGTGATCATTTTTGAAAACATTACTGTGTCACGTTATTGTCTGCCATTCAGATGTTTTCTTATTATGAGGTTAGCTCCCACTCTACGAAGTGCAAGATTTTCTGGTGATTATTAGACCCTAATATACAGTAGGCCTATCTAAGGCCATTTTTTTCGTTTTTGGTCACACTTTAGATCTATAATGACTACATTAGTTGTACGATGTCAGGATGCTGGCTACTGGTTTAGATTTGTATAGTGTTAAAAGTTTTAAATTTAAGTGTTAAATTTATAGATTTAATTTATAGATTAGAAATGTCAGCAGGACTTACTCACTTGGATGGTGAACTAGTAGCTAATTAGGTACCTATTTGAATGCTGAACTTGTAATGGCGTACTTATTCGTACGTAACAAGTAACTAGTAACTAGGTATAGTCCATAGAACTTATTCGATTGCCGGAACTAGGAACCCTTAATCAAAATCACCGACCTTACTTTTAACTCAGCTGTAAGTTGCTTTAGAATCTAGACTCGTCTCAGGCCCAGGTGTAGGCTGCTGTGACAGATTACAACAAACCCGTCTGAAATATGGTGTATAGTGGGAATATCATATAACGTGTCTGATACTTGTTAAAATAGTAAAGTTTTGTGGCTACTTCTAAAAAACTAAAAACTCATGTAGGCCTAACGGTAACGGATGTGAACTTTCAAGAGAAATCTTGAAACGAGACGGGATGTTTTCGTCAACAATGGATATATCAGTAGCAGAGTTTTACCAAAGAGCTTAGAGCGTCTACAATTTTTTTTGTTTTTTACTTTCACGTTATTCAAAATGTGTGTTTATAATTTTAGCGTTACGCAGATTTAACTAACTACATGTATTTTAGATTTATTTGCTTATTGCTTTGACGTCAGATAAATTATTCGAAAAGAATTGGTATACTTGCTGACAAAACTAAGCGAGACATGATAAAATCCAACATTTGATAACACAATAAATCTGATAAACCTACATGTCTAATTGTTAACGATAAACCTTAAATCTGTGATTACATTAAATGATTGTAATAAACCTTTCAGGGCGTGGAACGACTTTGGACGTCGATCCCGGCACTGAGTCTAATTCCAATCATCATTTGTCAATAAACTCAGCGTAGACAAGGTGTCTACTAACAGATTATCTGTGCTATGCGTCAAGTACATTTTATTGAACATAGTTATCTCTTACAACAATCTAATATTACAATGAAGCTGTATATACTTTATTGAAGTATTGAAATGGTGTTAAACAAGGGACTAGTTTTGAAATAAAGTATGTCCATAGTCTTCTAATTAAATGTATTTACAGAAGGAAATGCATGATCATGATGGCAATTATTGTTGATGTGAATTTTTTCTCAGTGAATCTGCTACATGCACAGTTGACATCATGTTTGGTGAAGGTTTCCACATGTGCTACTTTAGGATGATCTGTCACGTGTGTCGTAGTTGTTGCAGCCCTTTTTGCTCTAGTTGTCTCAGCCATAGGCTCAGTAGTTTTTGTGGTAGGCATATGAGTTGGTATACTGCTTAGACTATCGTATACTCAAGTTTATTATTGTGTTTCCATGCCTTCATAATCACATCAACGAGGTGACTATTGCAATTGTCATGTTGACAAAAACATGTCGTTCCTTCAACAGTTGTAATGTTATTTCTGTGATGATTTAGTTGGTTAGCCAATATTTCATGAGTTTTTTGGTCTCATATAGTATCACTGTGCTTCCAACACCCCCTCATTACCATCGTGCTCTTGACCGAAAAAAAAACATTTAATTAGAATAACCCTCATTATTAGCCGATAAATTCACTGTTATATGGAGTTAAATTACTGCCTAAACAGCAAAATTTGTAAATGTTTGGTTACAAATTAATCAAATAATAACTATGAGCAATTTTAGACTACTTGAGGTTGTGGATCGCAGTTGAAAATATAAAAAAAAATTAGTTAGCAGGATAAATGGAAAAAAAGTAGCCATTCGATTAGAATAATCAGTCAAAAGTGTCGATATAGTAACACGAGTGGAAACACATAGAAGCGTGAAGAGAAGATACAATATGACGTCGTTGGATGTGACTGATATTGACACCGCCCAGCAAACAGAAAACATTTGACGTTGAGCCGACGTTGTACAAATGTTATGCACATTTTTTGGGTTTGTTGGGCGAGCGAGTCATCAATAATAATGACAACGAACATAGATTGCTCATGTCGAAATAATCACAAAAAAATCGTATTCATTGCCAGTGTAGGCATTTCAGCTGAGTTTTAGATATCTATCCAACAGAGTTTATTTTGCGGCTCGCTGGGGGGGGGGGGTCATCTTAGGATTCGTAAAAAAAACGTTTTTGATATTCGGCTGTTTGTCGCTCCTGGAGTTTTATATTACCATAATCCACAAAAAAAACTTTACCAATCGTGCTTACCGCATGAGCCTGGCCGTATCGAGTACTATAATCAGTTATCTGTCTATGTGGTGTGGGTATGTGTCTGAGATTCAAACCTCATTGGATGTTTCAGATTTATGAAAAAAGGTCATAAAAGTTCACGAAGAATTGACCTCTTGTTTCTCTCTCATGCACAGTTTCCGTTGCTAGATGTACTATATAGACAAGTTGGGAATCTCTCGTTTTGGACAGTACCGAATTTCGTCATGGCGGCCAGTAATCATTAGTGGCCGCCATTAGGGAGCTGGGAACACAATTACATCAGCGTGAGATTCCGAGCTTATCTATATATCTGATCTATCATACCAACGGAAAAAAACTGTCAAGCCCTGTCTGATTGGCCGGTCTTGAGATGCGCGACATTTGAGGTATCTCGCTATTTAAAAAAGTTGGACGCTATGCTCGATAAAGCAAGGTATCGCACTGCATTCTGGTGGGTAAGATAACTTGTTGTGGAAGATGACTTACATGTGTCTCTGACTCTTTTCTTGTCTACCAGTACCGCATGCCAGCTGCTTTGAAAACAGACTGGTGAGGGGCCACTACATTCCTCTATCTCGGTCACTTTACCTTAATAACAGGCAGTGAGTTTTGCTGCAGGTGGCGGCTCTAATTCATCTCCCAAATATTTGTAGCATCTGTAGCAATATAAGCTACCACCTGTCAATTATAAAATAAGTATTATACAACTATTTATGTAAATTTTTCAATGTAGTTTTTTGGGGGTTAAAACTAAACTTGTGTGAAACAGATTTTGATAATTGGTAAGTCAATGCAATGAAATGTACGATATATTTGATAGTGATAAACTAGTCTTTATTCTACATCATTTTCCTAAAATTGAACAAAATATTTTACCTCCCGAAGTTAGCAACAGCACACATAACAAGGTTTTCAGAAAATTCGCCATGACCAACTGATGACCTTCTCTTCTGGAAAATAAACACATAACTTTCAACGGCTTTTATACAATAAATCATTTATTATTACATATAATGCAGAGCTATAACGCAGCAACACGAAGTCGATTTGCATAGCAGCTCCCCGACCATTACGACACTCGTTCAAATTTATAGACAACGATGCCTTATGTTAGTTATCAAACACTAGTGCTAACCCTTTAACCGCCGGTGTCGCATATATTCGGGTTTTCATTTTTTATTAGCACATTAAGTACCACATGTTAAATATGTTAAAGATAAAATGTGCCATCAACCAGCAAGATTTGAAAACAGTTGACCTCCATTCTGCCAAATCTGAATAATTTTCACTCACTTGAAGTTGTGGATCGCGTCAGCGAGACACAACTTCAAGTGGGTGAAAATTTAAATTGAATAATTTGTCGGGTAAAGGGTTAACGAAGCTTCCAGCACTCAGGAGGTTCTCCTGGCCCAGTTTAGCCTATATGTGCACAAAGGTGGCCTAAAGCCCGATTCATTTCAGTTTATTTCCAGCACTCGTTTAATGTGGGCCGCTGTTTAAGACGCTTCCACAACAACAACCCCAACATTGGGATTAATATAAAACTCGTGTTTTCTTGGGTGCACATTATGATACATGTGTAACCTGGCTAACGGCTACCTGCCAGCCAACATCCGATGATGACCGAGTGTTGGGTTAAGATCGGGCCAGCGTCGTAGACAATGAGCCAACATTAAAACGGCATTGGGTTGACGCCTCGTGTTTACTCGGGACTACCTCGCCAGTCTAGTGGACTGCGTTTGTGACCTTAAAGATGTATTATACAAGGCTAAAGATTCAGATTCAGACAAAACGTTTTAACCCTTTAACCGCCGGTGTCGCATATATTCGGGTTTTCATTTTTTATTAGCACATAAGGTTACCACATTTTAAATATGTTAAAGATAAAATGTGACATCAACCAGCAAGAGTTGACCTCCATTTTGTCAAATTTGAATAATTTTCACTCACTTGAAGTTGTGGATCGCGTCAGCGAGACACAAGTTCAAGTGGGTGAAAATTCCAGTTGAAAAAGTTGGCGGTTAAAGGGTTAAAGCTTTAACTTTTTTTTCAACACTTGGGCATATATGAGTTGGCGTTATGTGGAAGTCATGCAGTGTTTGTGGTCCACAAAAAGAACTCAATGCATGTCCACAAATTGTGGACATACATTGAGTTCTTTTTCTGAAATTATCGTATCGTATTGCACGCTCGATATACTAAAAGCTGCATATATCAGTTTAGTTGTTCTAGAACATTTTAAATACAGTATGCCGTTATCTGTTTTGTATAAGTTGTCATCTCAGTATCATAATACAACAAATCGTATTATAGTGATATGAAAGTATGTTCATCATTAACGACATGCGCTATGTAATATTCCATTGACTGCCGCTAATAGCTCCAATATACTAAAGGGGAAGGACTCAGCGGGAGCTGCGTATATTATAAATGTTTACTATTGTCTAACCCGATATACACCATTATAAAATTACACATTCAAACTAAATAGCATTTTAAAACTATTGACACCGGTCACTCCTAAGTGGAGTTATGAGAGACACTAGGCTTAAGCCATATTACTTAAAAAGCTAGTTATAAGTTATCACCGATTTTTAGTACAACATTTGCAATTCATGATACACTAAAAATGTTGATGTACAGATAAAGTAGAATTATGTAAGAAAATTGATAATGATATTAAGCTCATTATTAAATTAAGCAAGTATGTTTAAATAATTGACTTGCAATATACAATATGATATGATACAGACGATAAAAAGCTATGCAATGTAATAGAATTTAAAAAAAATGTTGATGCCCAAATTATGCAAAACAGTATTAGGCTTATTGTAATTCAGATACACGACTGACTATAGTAGACAGGGATATATCCTAACCAATCTAATAAACATGTCTGTCAAACTTTTCTCAACGGTTTCTATTGTGTTTTTTTCCCGTAGATTTCAAATCTGCCAGATACCATTCGATATTTTGCATATTTAATTAGCTAATTTGCATATTTCAAAAATGGCCGCCAAAAAAGTGATCGGCTATGAGTACAGTCACGGCAATCATAGGAATGTGTTTTTTGGCCCTAAGTTCGGGTTTTAAGATCCCATAATGCCATTTTGACGACAATGTTATTTTTGGGATCATTGGAAGGTCATAGGTCACGTGACCATTGAAATACAATATCTCAGCTTTACGTTTTAGCAAAAAGTGCACAAATGGGGATAAAATGATGATTACAATGCCTAATATTATATATTTAATTTCAGAGAGTTACATCTCATACACAAGACTATATTTATTAAGACAAGATGGCCGCCATTATTGAAAATGGCCGCCAGTCGTACCTAAAATCAAGATATCTTAGCTTCTAGATATCATATTTAAGCCATCTTAGTGTCTAGATTGGGGTTTTGTGGATCAAAGAATACAATGTGAGACATCATTATACTTTCAAATGGTTTTTTAGAGGTTTTTGATGTCTTTTTAATCTCTATAGTTTGATATTTTGGCAAAATTGTGTTATATCATAGTTATATTTGAATAATAGACATATCATTTACATTATAATACGGCACTGTTATTTTGTAGCGTATGTAGAACTACTACCCGGAAGTACTACCCAAGGGGTGAACATCTTATTTTCTGGAAAACTGACACGGCGTGTTGTAGAAGTTTGGTCACCTGAAATGATATATACATATATTTAGGAACACAACCTCGGTGCACAACCTTGCAAATCGACTATTGGAAATTGGCAGAAAGCCTATAATGTCGGCCATTACCGAAAAACATGAATTTGTCAATATCTCGTTTAATATTTAAGATAATTTGCTTTTAAAGTTGTCTAGACCAATATTTTCAGGGTCAAAGATCAATATAAAACCACTCCTGAAGTGATGTTATGTCTTGTAAATATGTATACCAGTAGGCCTATATACACACAACTCTGCTTTTATGTTTTGGAAATAATGTTTCACACTGTATATTAATAATCACTTTTGATAAGAAAACATCATGAGCGTTCGATGGCATTTGGGATCTGTCCCGTCTGTTGCATGTTGGGGGAGCTGCAGCCTACACGTGGCTGGCAATAATATTGTGGTTGATTACCAGCGGGGTAGCCTGTTTCCTCCACTTAATAGTGGTGCCAATGCAGCTCCCACATCAGTACAGGCACTGATGTTGGCCATACTAGAGCCTAAACTACAGGCAATAGTGTTTGACATTAGGTATCTCATGTGGGATGAATGGAGTTACCCTCAACTATTGTGATCCTTGAGGACTATTTGACCAGAGGATAGCGGAGCTGTGCTAAAGGCCTCCGTGTTTCAGCATTAAATTGCATATCAAAACCTAAGTCTTTGATCGTCTGGGCATGTCTGAGGGTAAATCCCCTAGACATGCCCAGAACATCGGGCAGTAACCCACCATGCCCTATCACCACACGCTCAAGTCATCAAGGTCTCAAGGTGTTGTACGCAGCTACCTTTGCTTAGATATCTCTGACAGTCTTCTACATAGCAGGGGGTTTTTCTCCTCTTACTCGAGCAGTTTTTGTTGCAGCCACGTGTCATTGTGTGTGTCATATATGGTGGCCTTGGTGGGTCTGTAGATTTACCTGGGATCAGTTTATCATTTTATGCAACCCGTCCATAGGCTTCAGGCTTGCAGGTAAGCTTGGCGATGTAAGCTGACTTGTCAAGTGCTGTTGCCAATGCTGTCCGCTTTAGACGATGTTCTATAGCAAGAGGGTGGCAGTAATTTCAGCAGTGATTTGTTATTAGAAAACTTGATGAATCGGAGTATATATAGCTATATCACAGCCTTCGAAGCTGGATTATGTGTTCACAAGAAGCTACTTTGCCTGGTCATACACATCTACCGTTATTTTAATGTGAGCACCATGGCATCATCAGCTATCATGCTATTTCCGTTTTCTGCGGACAATGATGGAGCCATACTGCTACATTCATGATCACCAATAAAGTTAATAATGTTAATGTCTTCACCACTTACTTTTTGTGTGTTATTTGCCGAAGAGTAGAAATGTCATTACTCTTGTCAGAAAAATCAATTTCGCTTATATACTATTTTGTTTTTTGGTTCTGAGTCTAGTCATTCACGGGTGACAAGAGCTTCCTATAATTATGATCTTCAAAGTAATGGCAGCTTTGGACACCATTTTTTCACATCAAGACCAAAAGCTCTGCAGAACATAGCAAAATAGCTAACAGGGAGCGATCCAAGTGGTTTTTAAGAGTTTTTCCAACAAGACTCGCTTTCTTGTTTTTCTATGTCAGACATGGTACCAGGAGGAACAAGGTGATCCTTCCATTTGTTCAACTAAATTTCACTTAGGTGGTGGATAAAACAGAGTGTACTGATTAAAGTCACATAAATGGCATTGTATATTTGGTGATTGGTCGTTCATCTCAAGACGGCTATCCCTTCACGAGTTTTGACGCTGCAATGGGTCATGCAAACTTTAGGGCACTGTCATTTATTCGCATTATCAACGGACGAGATACCATTGGCTATTCATTCTCTACTGGCATGTTAAAGTTGGCTGAATGATATAACTGCACTGGTAGACTTTTCCGATGATGGTGCTCCCATTGAAATCACGATATATGTGTGTGACCAGTCACAGCAGCTTTTTGTGAACTCATATTTCAACAAGAGAAGGCTGTGATATATATACGCTCAGAGACAAAACGTTCCTAAATAATATTAATAAGTCAACACTGCTGAAGTTGTTGCCACCCAATGAAAATGCTTTCCAACAACATATAAAGCATGCAGCCAAGCCATCCTCAAGCCTTAGGACTATGGATGGGTTGTAGAAAATGGCAAGCTGATTCCTGTTCAGTCTACATGTACAAACCCACCGTCGCCACCACATATGATTCACAAAATTTCATCCCTGCAAGAAGGGTTGCAACAAGAACTGCTAGTGTGAGAAAAGGGAAAGCCCCGCTAATTATGATGTGACTGTCGGTGATCCCCAAGCAAATGCAGCTTTGCACAACACATAAGCCTTATAATTAAGTAGCATAACTGCATCATATACGTTTTAAGCACACTCACTTTCAATAATCTTATAATCGATATACAATGTAGTTGTGTGCATGCTGCTTCCTGCAAACACTAGCTCCTTCGACAGTATTATTTTCAGCGCTCCTAATTTTTGTTTCCTATAACTTTAGGCTAATTATGTTTTGAAATGATTATTGTAACAAGTGATGTATCACTACAAGGATTAAGATTTATGTTAGCTTATAATCAATAAACTTACCATTGTTATCACATTAAATGTTTTCTTATCAAACGAGATTAATAATATCTAGCGCAAAACATTAATTTCACACTATCAAATGCATGGTTTTGTGTACTATCTTGTTAAGAAGACATAAAATCACTTCAGGTTTGGCTCTATTTTGATCCTTGACCCTAAAAAGATAGGTTTAGACAACTTTAAAAACAAATTATCTTAAATATTGACCGTGATATTAACAAATTAGGGTTTCTCGGTAATGGCCGCCATTATTGGCCTCCTGTCAATTTCAAGTAGTCGATTTGCAAGGTTGTGCACCTAGGTTGTGATCCTAAATATTTGTAGATATCATTTCAGGTGCCCAACCTTTTACAACACGCCGTGTCAGACTGTCAGTTTTCCAGAAAATATGATGTTAAGCCCCTGGTTAGTAGTTTTACATACTCCACAACACAACAGTGCCGTATTATAATGTAAATGATGTTTATTTACCTATTTTGTCGCTGTCATACACATGTAATTTATATGGTTTAACTCTATATCATGTTAGTATGTGAATTCAGAACAGTGTGCGGATGATAAACTCATTCTGGGAGGAAGTCATTCAAATATAACTATGGTGGCGTAGATGGATCACACAATTTTGCCAAAATATCAAACTATAGAGATCAAAAACACTCCAGTAACCTCTAAAAAATCATTTGACAGTATAATGCTGTTTGGCATTGTATTCCTTGGTCCAAAAAACCTTTATCAAGCCACTAAGATCGCTTAGATATGATATCCAGAAACTAAGATATCTTGATTTTGGATTCGGCTGGCGGCCATTTTAAATTATGGCGGCCATCTTGTATTAATAAATATAGTATTGTGTAGATGTAGATGTAGATGTAACTCTCTGAAATTAAATATATATTATCAGGCATTCAAATCATCATTTTATTCAAAAAAGGTCAAGTTGTGCACTTTTTGCTAAAACGTGAATGTTGGATATTGTATTTCAATGGTCACGTCAAAATTGCATTATGGAATCTCAAAACCCGAACTTAGGGCCAAAAAACACATTTCTAGGATTGCCGGAACTGTATTGATAGCCGATTGCTTTTTTTTCGGCGGCCATTTTGGAAATATGCAAATTAGCTAATGAAATATGCAAAATCTCGAATGGTATCTGGCAGATTTGAAATCTACGGGAAAAAATACAATAGAAACCGTTGAGAAAAGTTTGACAGACATGTTTATTAGATTGGTTAAGATATATCCCTGTCTATAGATGATTATTTGGTTCAAGCCAAATGATTATTTGATTCAATGCAAATGATTTGGTGCGTGCCAAACGATTATTTGGTTCAAGCCAAATGATTTGGCGCGCGCCAAATGATTATTTGGTTCATGCCAAATGAGTTGATGCGCTCCAATTAAATACTTTCAGTTGAAATATATTTTTTGGAAATGTCCCTTAAAAAGCTCCGTAAAGAGGTGACATAGGCCTAACTAACTAAATGTGCTTATTGTCAGTGGCGGTGGTAATAAGATAATTTATAAGTTATTTAGTCAATATCCACTCAATAAGTTCTATGAAGTGTACATATGATATTTTATTATTTTAGAAACGCAGGAAAAGACAGCTAAAACAATTAAATAGCGTACGTTTTGTGTTCGACCTTGATTCTGTCCCATAATTTGACCTTGAAAGGTAATATAAATATTTTTTATTTGATTCACCAAATAAAACTTTATATAAGGAAAACCTAAGCTCATTTAAATCGATCAATTACGTTCTCCGAAGTTTCTCAGATTTTGAAATAATTAGCTGAATAAAAAAGGGCGTGGCCCAAAAATACCCTCCCCCAACGAATTCAGTTTGACAAAATACATATTTTGAATTATATTCTATACTTGATTGGAAGCCAATGTGATGATTTTAATAGAGGAATAGAGCGACTAAAACGTGGAGCCTAGTCAAACAGTTCTGAACATGCTGCAATTTCTGTAGATCTTTAGCTGGAATTAAATGTAATAAGGAGTTACAGTAGTCAAGTTTGCTTGTCATCAGTGCCACTGCAAAATTGTTCTGCTAAAGCTAGAGGTAGCCTTTTTCTTTACTTTTATGTTCCTTTTATAATGTTAGCATTTGTTTATATGAAATATTCAAAACATATCTACATGTATGTCACTCGATGTCTGTCAGTTGCGGGATGTATCTTACATTTTTTTCTATCAGTTGGCGTAAATTTGTAACATTTTTATTTATTTACCACATGGTAAATATACTAGCTTTTAAGCTATGTTATTGATTGCAGATTTCAGGGACTCGCTGCATCACTACTGCTTGTGAAATGTCATGGCAGTTGGTTGAGAATTGACTGAGAAATCAGCGAAAATCATTCACCACGGTCAATTCGGTTATAGTAACTACATAATCTGTGACTATAGACTTTCATGCATTGATTTTGGGCGGCCATATGATTTTTTTCAATTCTTACGTTTGATTCTATCCTAAAAGGTGAAAGTTTTTATCGTTGATTATTGTAGACCCAATGAACAATAAATTGAAACTATGACAATTTTTGAAAAAAATGTGTCACGGCCATTTTTATTTATTTTTAATTCTCCCACTCTACGAAGTGCAAAATTAGTATATTTACTCATCAAAGTCTATTTCTTGAAAAAAAATATTAGCCACCTAAATTTCAAAATGGCCGCCATTTTCCAAGTTGGCCGCAATTGGCGATGCAGGGATACTACTTTTGTCATCAAAATTGACTCAATGAACCGATTTTATTGATGCTAGAATCAAAATGTATGTTTTTTACCCCATCTACCACTTTGGAGCATAAATAAATTTAAACATATATAAGATATACTATATATGCTGATTTAGGCCTATCGTAAATTGCATAAGATATACATCGCGATGCAAATATGTGATATAATAGCGCAAGTTCCAAATTTAATATGAATTTGCGAAGAGCCTGGTGACATGAGTACTGAAAGTGAGTCATCCCACATGGACTCATGAGCAAATAAATGTTATCACTTAATTATTTTAAAATGGCCGCCATTTATTAACATGAGCACCACGAAAATACACTTTTATTGATGTTCAGTCTGATATAGACGTCGCGTATAAATGATAGTGATGGTAATTCATATTGTTAAAAACACCCACACCTTTCACTGCATATTTGTTTACATCCACATTTGGTCAATGCTTTGCAGCTGGTTGTGTATATTGTGTATATCAAATGTCCTTTGTAAATTTCCTCAGCGATCTGTGGGTGATTATGGCTGAGATGCTTCATATTCTTCGACAAAGAGAGATCAATCGTGCATTATTCACATTGTTGTTCGCAAAAAAAAGTCAGATTGTGGAGCGCAGATCAAAATCTGCCCCCCCTGAATGACCGAATCAAAGCAAGTATAAGAACAATATTCCAGTATTAAATGTGTGCGTCCTCCTCCCGTCGTTTTGAACACCAGTCCTCGAAGCCTAGAATTTCTTCTACGCTGCCTTGTTGGCCATCACAGTAGCTGATGTATGCAGTCATCCCCTGGTAGTCACCATTAGTTGTAGAGACGACAGGCCGTAACTTGATGGACTTGCCTACATGTACATGTAGTTCTAGTAAAATTTGAGGCAGACTAAAAAGATCAAGCACTTCCAGATGAAGCTAAATCTACCTCAACTAGAGGCGCTGTCCATCTACTTTTACGTAGGAGAGTTACTATGCATCTCAATGCCCCCGAACGTTATGCTAAACGTGTTCTCGACATATTTTTCAGGCCAATGCTACTGAATTTGCTTGGCCAAAGCATAAGTCGGCTGGTCAACAGCAATAGCAGGGACTTGTCCAGGATTCATAAATGACTTTGCTTTTGTCTATCAAATGGCCTATGGTGGCCACAGAGTGAGTTGATCACGAAGAAGGGGTGGCAGTGAGTAGGCGAGGTAATGCTCACTTTGAAATAACGGCCTATTTCAAAAGCCGCATGATGTGCTGAACAGGTCACATTAACTGTTCCATTTATTTCTTCGGCGAAACTGACTTTTACCAGTCATTGATAGTCGTTGGTATGTAGTGTTATGGGCAAAATAGTGCCTGGTATAGGAGGATACCGAGTGTGCACCGGAGGCAGTGTATTTGAGACGTATGCAAGCGGTACATTGGTGAAAGATTACGGTACTTCGCGTACTTCACCTTCCAGATCCAAAGTTGGATTTTGAAAAACAGAAATGCTAGTAGTAATAATAATAATAAGTAATAATAATATTAGGTGTTTATTCAACTAAAAAGACATGGCAGCCAAAATGCTGAAGAATTGTCATTTTACATAAAAAATAAATATGATATAGACATGATGATATATTAAAATTGAATAAGTTAGATAAGTTGGATAAGTTAAGTAAGTTAAAAAAAACATTTTCTGGAAACACATGATCTGCAGGCACAATGACTGGGTTAAAATATTATATACCTTGAACATTATTTAATAATTTAATGAAAAACATAATCGGACTAGAGCTGAAACGACCAGATTTGGTGGGCATAGTGGACAGATAGTTGTTGTTACGTAGGTTATGACAATGACACTTGCCCCTGCGAGGTGGTAACCAGTGGTTGAACTCGGTGCTTCTGGCAAATCCACTGACAAAGTTTGAACACAGTTTTGTGTGTCGCTCAGACAGGGTTGGTACTCCTGATATATGTCTGGCTTCGCTGTAACTGGAGTCAGGTGATAGCACTCTGAGGACCTGCCTCTGTACCTGCTCCAGATAGCTGGAATCCTGGGTGCCAATACTCCAGCATACTCCAGCAAAGGCCGCACAAAAGTACAATAGCACCTCACCAAATCGTCGAACTGAACACCAGAGCGCTTAAGAGTAGTGATAAAATACTTGCGCGTGTTCGCTTTGGCCACTATACTGTCTATCTGTTGCTCCCACTTCAAATTAAGCTGTATCACTACACCAAAAAGTTTCATGGCTGTCACATTGGGAATGATCTCCGTGCCCCTCGCAGTGGTGTTGGTGAAGTATTATGTGTTGCTACGAGCAGTGGCATGCATCGTGCTGCATTTGGTGCCATTAATGAGCATGTGGTCGTTGTTGGCAGTGTCACATATTTCACTCATTGCCTGTTACAGAGCCTGATTGTTACTGGCTGTAGGCTTACGACGCGATGCAACTGTAATATCGTCCACGAACTTCCAGCGATTAGGTTGCAGTTCAGCTACGCTGTTAACCATGGCCAAGAATACAACTGGGCCAACCTTAGTACCTTGAGGTACTCCACACGTGACTTCATACCAGTCTGACGTGGCCCCGTTGACTCTGAAACGTTGTTTCCGGCCAGACAGGAAGCTGCCAATCCATTCATCTAGTTGTGATAGAGTAGGACAGGAAGGTGGTATTGCTGTCGTATTATGACCAATATTGTCCCTGGCTAATGTTGTGAACAACCCTTTTCTCAAAACAAGTGGACACACCACACCATATTCTTCAAGCTGACGGACTGATGCATCACCCAGTTGTGCTAGAGTAGTCTGTGATAAGAAATGCTGACCCCATTTTCTTGGAGCATATCCACCATCCATCTTCCTCATGGGATGCCTGTCAGTTGGTGCACCTTCTCTATATATACTTTTCGTAAGAGTCGTATTGCAACAGCTAGATCTGTCTTGGATGCTCCAAATCTCAGATGTATTTTAACGAGATGGCTGTAGAAAAAAAACATAGCATACATCATTCTGAAAAGCGAGTAGGATACCCCGTCGTTTCTGATGAGAATCCAGTTCAGGTATTTCATCTCGGAGAAGATGTTTTATATGCCGGGGTATTTTTTCTTATTCCTTTCTTTTTCTAGAGCAGTCTAATCTAAATCTAAATTAAAAGTTCACTGTTATTGGTATATCTGAGTCTGATTAAATGATACAAATAGTGACATGTTTTCACTTACAGGATATAAGCATGAGTACTTGTATCGTGAAAACAGAAAAGATGGAAGTGCTTCTCTATTTATACAAAATTATAAATGATACAAAATACGGGAATATTTAATTTTAATTAATAAGAATATAGAAACAGTTTTTATAGAAGTTGATAAAGATCAGTTAGGATTATCTAGAAATGCTATAATCGGACTAGTGTATAGACCACCTGATACTCTGACATAAACACATTTAATAATATCGCTAACAAAACACTGACATTTATTCAATTTGATAGTGAAACTGCATATCTCATAGGAGATTTCCACATAAATCTGCTAAATGTTGACAAACATGCACCGACGGCTGAGTTTATTGAATTATTGTATACATATTATTATTTCCCGCTGATTAATAAACCTTCCCGTGTCAATAAAAACCACAGCAACGCTTATCGATCATATTTATACATATAGTAACAATAACCCAGGTATTTCCCTATTTTCGCAGTGTTCAAAAATAAGATTTACGAGCCACCTGTTCAAAGTAAATGTGAAATGTTCAGTAAGAGAAATATGAATAGTTTTATATCCAAACTGACGGATATTGATTGGTCTCCGATGACACAGATCAATGCATGTCAGGATGCATATACAATGTACCACACCATTTACAAGAATATGATAAATGTTTTCTATTAAAAGTTATTAAAGTAAATTACAGGACAAAGAAGCCCTGGCTATCACCAGCTTTAAAAATCTCTATTAAAAAGAAAAAACAAATTATACAAAACATTTATTAAAAACCCGACATTTACCCACGACATTGCATACACAAATTATAAACGTCTACTAAATACATTAGTTCGAAGAACAGAGACGGATCATTATGCTGATGTATTTAATCAACATTAAAATACCATGAGGAAGACATGGAGTGTTATTAAAAAAGTCATAGACAAGAAAAAAAAACTCAGACTCCTGATAAATTTGTTATAGATAATAAAATTCTTAGAGACACTAACGTTATATCTGACAGTTTTAATATTTTTCACGTTAGCATTGGCTCCGATTTGGCTAAAAATACCTAAATGTGATAGAAATCCTTTAAGCTATATCTCAAATAACATAAGAGGAAGTATTTTTCTAAAAGATGTGACCAATTCTGAAGTTTTCAAAAATAATAATGCTCTTAAACAATTTTAGCCCTGGGTGGGAAGGAATTCATACTATAGTGTTCCCTGAAAACATAATGTTTCAGTAAAACATATATGAAACTTATAAATAACACAAGGGGTGTTCCCTGGTGAGCTAAAGATTGCTCGCGCAAAACCCATTTGCAAAGGCGGAAATAGTATGATGTTAAATAATTATAGGCCTGTTTCTGTTTTACCATTACTCTCTAAAATATTTGAAAGAATTATGTATGATAGACTAATTGAGTTTATAAACAAACATGATGTCGTATATAAATACCAGTTTGGATTTAGGGGAGGGATGGGAACAAATACCGCCATGATTACTTCCAATAGATACAATTGTATCAGTTCTAGATAACGGTGATAGTGTAATTAGGGTTTTCTTGGACTTTTCGAAGGCATTTGATACTGTTGATAACGCCATGGGCCGTATGCACCAACCGGGGGTATGGACAAACCCCAAAGGTATAGTGGGGGTAAATTTGAAAAACGAAATACCTCGTATGCACGACGAGGGGGTAAATGTCGCACGGGGGTAAATTTTGCCAATCGCAGGGTTAAATTCACCCCTACTAGGGACCAGGGGTAGATGGACAAAGCGAGGGGTAAACGACGATTTTACTATCACATCACATGTAAATGCATAACACATACATATTATTGATGATTAAATCACTGTAACTATATTAGAAAATCACAAGTACTATTTTTAGTTATTGTATTCGTCAATCTCGCGTATTTTGTGCATGATCACCTAAGTGATGGGAGAACGTGTTTGTTTTAGCTTCACTCTTTTAACATTTAAAACTGTTATTAAGTACAGATAAATCGTGTTTTGCATTATTATTGAACAAAAAAAAAATGAATTAAACTTAATGCATTTAACAACAACACAAAATCACCACCACTACTTTGACAAATGATGTGTGCGTACGTTCACGTTTTGAAAGTGTTTCTATAATATGTTAAGACATCAATTAACAGCTCCTTATCCTAAATGTTCATGTGTTCAATATTTCAATATTGTCGAGATTTTCTGGTGTGCAAAACACGCCACTCAATTCAAATTTATTAGTAACAAAGGGTAATAATCAATTACCGTTAAAATTAACATCTGAACGGAGATAAAACGAAGTTAGAGGGTTCCTAAATGTCACTTAAGTGTCATTTAAAATGAAGCGAACAAATTGCAGTTACAAGGTCCCGTGAAAATCGTGTGCAAATGAAAAGTTTAGATTTGATTTATTTTCTCATTTTTCTCATTGCAATGACTAACTTTTTTTACTTTTCTCGAGTAAAAAAATATTAAAGAGCGTAGTCGACGGTCCCATGTATTATAAACGTATTTTGTATGGGAGGAATATTTTTTAATGATCAAAACAAACGTTTCAAGGCATAGCAATAGCAAATATATAATAATCTCTCAAGTGAAACATAATAATTATTGCTTTGAATGCTTAAATATAACTAATTAAAATGACCGTTAAATAAATAATGGCGTACATGGTTATAGATTAATTATAATTAATTGTAGTTAGCAATATTTACAATGTCATAATATTTGTTATGTCATATTGCCTACTCAATGTTTGCATTATTTATTATATAATTACTGAATTTTTGAGTTCATGATCAGTTTATGACCTCAAATAAGCCTACAATTAGATATTCTTATGCATTATTAGGATTTTTTTATTAGCTTTAGCTTTGTATATTTCTATTATTGTGTTAATCATGATCATGTTAACGTTGTGATACGAGGCATGAATGACCATTTACTGAAGTAAAAGTTCTATCTGGACAGCAAAACATTGGGAATTCCCCATCAAATAGTCAATACAATGAGTAACCACGGGGGTAAATTCTATAACCATGGAGGTTTGTACCCCCGTGTGTTCACGAGATGGTGCATACGAGGTAAATTTGCAGGAGAACTGCGGAGGTTGAAACCTCCAGGGTTTCATGAAACCCCAGAGGTGGTATCATTTACCCCCACTGGGGTAAACGTGAAATCGGTGCATACGGCCCCCTAAAAATTATGAACTCTTCAAGCCCTCATGATGCTTTAATAACTACAGATGACCTCACGCTGGTATCATATGAGGTGTGCTGTGACCTCACATCATGTTACATCCTTGAAAACAGACTTAATTTTCATACAACTAAGTGTTTTTAAATGAATATTTCCATGAAACTTATTTACCAATACATGGCAATTTTCGTTAATTTTAAAACCACATCTAATCATCTTCATCTACTACAAGTCGACAGCAATTCGCGGCTTGTAGTGGGTGAAGATGACAATGATAAATTCAAGCCTGAAACGGTTGAAAAAACTGCAAAAATAAGAATTCGAGGTTTAGCATACGCTTGGACAAAAGGTTATTTAACTAACAGGAAACAATTTGTATCTTTAAATAATGCAACATCTAGCAACAAACTAATCACCATTGGAGGGCCCCAAGGTTCTTTTTGGGGCCATTATTAGTTATCCTTTACCAAAATAATATAGTTTAATAAATGGAAAGAATATTGCTACTTTAATCGCTATTATGACTAAATAACTAAGTAAAATTATAGAATGGCTACATTCAAATAAAAATATCTTAATGTGAACAACATAATTTTGAAGAAAAGTGGGAAATATTAAATTGCTCGGTATTATAATAGATGAAAAATTAACTTGGTCAACCCATACATATTTCGTCTAATAAAATAAAAGTATCTGGAGGTATAGCTATACTATGTAAGAGAAGGCGTCTGCTGAAAGCGTCAACTTTATTAACCTTTTATTAGAATTTCATATATCCGTATTTCACATACTGCATTGAACTTTGGGTTCACACTTGTGATAAATATATGAGTTATTTGTTCAAAGTTCAGAAAAGAGCTGTAAGGATTATGACGTATTCGTCATATCTAGCTCATACATTGCCTATTTTTTCTTATCTTAATATTCTTAACATATATAATATTTATAATTATCAGGTACTAATATTTATGCTGTAGTACAAAAAAGGATTATTGGCTTCAATCTTTAATGATGATTCATACAAAACAATACAATACACAGCCATAATACCAGACAAGCTAACAATATCCATGTATCAACTTTTGAGAGTAGATTGTCATAGGCCATGGGCTAGAACCACCCACCATGCACCCCCCCCCCCCACATTTCACCCACACCAACTTTTTTTTAACTTTGATATGTCTAAAATATGATTAACTTTATAGGGGGGTACCCCCAAACCCGTCCAAAATCAGGGGGTGGGGCTACGCAAACGTCTGTCGTAGCTAATCTTATTTAGCAATCTACACATGCAATATACCATGTAACAGATAATTAAATTCCCGTTCTTATGATATATCACACATTGCAGTAGAGTTAGTAGTTGTCTCTCCACATACGCTCAAGCATGATATTTTATAATAAAAAAATCAAAATGAACAACAAAACAAACGATTCACATGGTGAAAGAAAACGACTTAAGAAAATGTAATTGTTGGACATATCCATATCTGGCCTGTATTTTCCAAACCCAGTTAGGTGTATGCTTAAAAATGAGTGCTACATGTATTTATATTTATAAATGTCCTAGTTTTTTTTAATGAAAACATATTGAAGCCTTACTTGAAAATATTTGTATTTAGCATGGGCTGATATCTGAAACATGATTTTTTGTGTATAATTTGTTATCCATTTGTGTTTGCTGAATTCGAATCTGTCGGATAATATCTATATTTTGTGACCTTCAACTTCAAATTAGCAGAACACAAACTGGCTACCAAAATGTAAAGTAGCCCCCGTATATTCTATGTTTTTTCGCTCAAGAAAGCACAATTGATGATTTCTGAAAGATTTTTATTATATTTTTTTTCTAGTGTCTTTGGATAGAAACAATCTTCATTTGACCTTCAAATACAAGATGTCCATCGTTTTTTATATATTTACTGTTACTATAAGTATACCGCTAAGAGGTTGACGATAGTATGATTTATTTCTGTTAACATAGCGGAGCAGACATAAAAGTTACTGACGAGTAAATTTAAATGAAAAAATCCAAAATGGCGACGAAATTCACCTTTAGATGAACAAGAAACAAAATGACTATCAAAATGTAAATTAAACACCTTCATTTTATTTTTGGTACGAAACTGCTCAATTCTTTTTATTTTGTATGACTTGGGGGCGAAAACAACGCTACAGTGTTTATTGTTCATTGTCTGACCTATAGTTTATCGTAGAATCCAAGATGGACGCCATTTTACATATTGACTATAAGAATAATGACGTCATTTTAAATACTAAGCAAATCAAAGCATGTTATAATATACTGTGATTAAATACAGTTTCAAATGCCTTGCAACCTTATCAGCCGTATTGAAATGAAATGAATCGGGCTTTAGGCCACCTTTGTGCACATATAGGCTAAACTGGGCCAGGAGAACCTCCTGAGGATGGTGAGATGATTGAGATGACACTGTCCTCCAGACACAGGAATCAGCCGTATCACGTAGTCTATTTTTTAGTTTTCCATTAAACAAATGTTGTTTATGACATTATAGTTCACGTGCATAAAAACAGCTTTTATGTGTGTGTTGGCGGTAACCATTTTGCACTTAAAGGTCAAACAAAGGTAATTTTGATCGAAAAACATGAGACATAAATTTGTCAACTCTAAATCATACAGAAACCAGAAATCGTGCAATAATATGTAACAAAAATATAAAACAGATGTGGTTTTGGTGGCCATTTTTTGTTTTGCTTATTTGAAGGTGGAAGACACCAAAGGTAGAATGTTAACCGACGATTTCGAATTCAGCACATCCAAATTATGTAAAAACAAGCGCAAAAAATAATTAGCATTCAAATGTCGAGCAAAGTTCAATGTTTTATAATTCAGCCCACCTACATACACAGATTTTCATAACAAGGCTGCAATATTCTCTCATTTAAAAATATATATGCCATGTACAAATCTAAATAACACTTAGTTTTAGGCAAATACACATTTGGGTTCATAAAACAAAAGTTAAATATAGATTTGGCCAAAAATACTGTTTTATCAAGTCGTTTCCATTGACCATGTTAACTTGATTGTTTTGTTGTCGATTTTGATTATTTAGTAATAAAAAAACATGTTTCAACGTATTTGTAGAAAAAACCCCTCTAATCCACTGCATCATGCAATACATAATTAGAACGGACATTTAATTACCTTTTATATGGTATATTGCATGTGTAGATTACTAAACCGGAATAGCTACGACAGAAGTTTGCGTATCCCTACCCCCTAATTTTAGACGGGTTTGGGGGTACCCCCTATAAGGGGTACCCCCTATATGGGGGGGGGGGGTGCATGGTGGGTGGTTCTAGCCCATGGCATACACAGCAAACTATCAGACTTACAGGAACGAAGTAATGGAATTTTATGTATTCTAAATTAATAACGTATATTAGTTTGTCATGATATAAAAATAATTTAAAAGAATATATTGTAGTGTAGCTAATGACTTTCCTATTATATAAGATTCAAAAATGTTCGTAGTTAGTACTTAGTTTAGTAACGTTACCCTTTGTTTACTTATTTATTTTTTCACAGTTGCTTGCACTTATGTTTTTTGTATATTTTATTTACTCAACTTAATTATTCTAAGTATTTTGAGGGCATATAATACCAGTAGGTATTCTATCCTTATTGACATGACAACATGCTGTATTTTTAATGTATTATGATACTTGTACATCGTTTGTCCTGCAATAAATGTATTTTGAATTTGAATGTTTCGAAATTTAAGACATGTAAGCAAAACAAAAAATAGCCACCAAAACCACATCTGTTTTATATTTTTGTTACATATTATTGCACGATTTCTGGTTTCTGTATGATCATACAGAAACCAGAAATCGTGCAATAATATGTAACAAAAATATAAAACAGATGTGGTTTTGGTGGCCATTCTTTGTTTTGCTTATTTGAAGGTGGAAGACACCAAAGATAGAATGTTAACCGACGATTTCGAATTCAGCACACCCAAATTATGTAAAAACAAGCGCAAAAAATAATTAGCATTCAAATGTCGAGCAAAGTTCAATGTTTTATAATTCAGCCCACCTAAATACACAGATTTTCATAACAAGGCTGCAATATTCTCTCACTTAAAAATATATATGCCATGTACAAATCTAAATAACACTTAGTTTTAGGCAAATACACATTTGGGTTCATAAAACAAAAGTTAAATATAGATTTGGCCAAAAATTATGTTTTATCAAGTCGTTTCCATTGACCATGTTAACTTGATTGTTTTGTTGTCGATTTTGATTATTTTGTAATAAAAAAACATGTTTCAACGTATTTGTAGAAAAAAAACCTCTAATCCAATGCATCATGCAATACATCATTAGAACGGACATTTAATTACCTTTTATATGGTATATTGCATGTGTAGATTACTAAACCAGAATAGCAACGACAGAAGTTTGCGTATCCCTACCCCCTAATTTTAGACGGGTTTGGGGGTACCCCCTATATGGGGGGGGGGGGGTGCATGGTGGGTGGTTCTAGCCCATGGCATACACAGCAAACTATCAGACTTACAGGAACGAAGTAATGGAATTTTATGTATTCTAAATTAATAACGTATATTAGTTTGTCATGATATAAAAATAATTTAAAAGAATATATTGTAGTGTAGCTAATGACTTTCCTATTATATAAGATTCAAAAATGTTCGTAGTTAGTACTTAGTTTAGTAACGTTACCCTTTGTTTACTTATTTATTTTTTCACAGTTGCTTGCACTTATGTTTTTTGTATATTTTATTTAATCAACTTAATTATTCTAAGTATTTTGAGGGCATATAATACCAGTAGGTATTCTATCCTTATTAGGTATTCTATCCTTATTCTATCCTTATGTATTATGATACTTGTACATCGTTTGTCCTGCAATAAATGTATTTTGAATTTGAATGTTTCGAAATTTAAGACATGTATCATGTTTCGGGGCGAGAAACAAAATGATAGACCCCTATGTTATCTAGGCAATGCCTTTGTTTAATTTTAAGTAGTAGTCATTTATATTATCGAAATACCCAGTGTTTATCTTGGCAATGCCACTTAACCATGTTAAAATTATTTTAGTTATGTATTTCATACCATGTATATTACCATATGATTAACAATTTAACAATCGTGTATATACATGTACATTATCTCTCTCATTACCAAATAAGTCTGTGATTACTATCTTTCTATCAATATAATATATGTCTCTCTGTCTTCTGTCATGTTGATGACGACTTCAAATTGAATAAACCCTTTGGGTTCCACGGTTTATACGCCATTTACGTTTATTTTACGTTTATTTTTTATCGTGGCGCCAGGATAGCTCATTGGTAGCGTGGTTTGAGTATCGCAGCGGCCAATATCTTTCGTTGGTGCAGACATATGCAGTGACCAAACTGTTCAAATTCGTGGGATAATGACAACCGAAAAGTATAAACGATTTGAGCCGCATTAAAAAACATGTACAAAAATAATTAAATAAAATTATCAATATTTCAAAGATGACATGTAAACGGTCAATAAAACATGCAAAAAACCTATTTCACCGTTTTAACCTTTTCATCGCCAAATTATTCAATTTTAATTTTCACCCACTTGATGTTGTGTCTCGCTGACGCGATCCACAACTTCTAGGGGGTGAAAATTATTCAGATGTGACAAAATGGAGGTCAAAAAATTTCAAATCTTTCTGATTATTGTCACTTTTTATCCTTAACAGGTTTAAAACCTGATATGTTATGTGCTTATATAAAATGTAAAAAACGAATATGGACGGCAACGGCGGTTAAAGGGTTAATGGGTAACTGTGCTTCTGATCAAGCCTAGATGGTATGTAAACAAAAGTTCCATAAATGCCAAATTCATTCATTTATTTATTCACTTTAAATTATTAATAGTATAATGCTTCTACATTATAATATTATAATAACACCATAATCGCAATTGCAGTCCAATTTTCGGGAGGGGGGGGGGGGTTGTTTTGCACGAATAGCTATAAAATAATATGTACAGAGACACCTGGTATCATCTCACTGACACTTAGATTCACATGTATTGTTTTATTGATAACATCCTTGGAGCTGACTCGGCTATGGTGATGGGGGTGGGTCTCTGATATGACGAATCATCTTCATAACGGCCTCCATCTGTTCTCCTTCGTGTTTGGCTGTAAACACATATTTCAAAGGATAATCAACCCTTTCCTCGTCAAGTACGACTGAAATAGTTTTAACCCTTATCCTGCTGATCACGACTAGTGTCGTTTTTAATATGTTTTTATTAGTCGACCAAATAACTATTGGGAATAAAATGCGTGTCTAAACATCAATATTTGAAAATATGTGTGCTCAAATTTATACAAAAAGAGTAGTTTTCAGCCACTTGAAGTTGTGGATCGATCGCGGTAGCGATCTACAACTTCAAGTGGCTGAAAATTAATATAATATAACTTAGCAGGATAATGGTTAATCCATTTTTTTAGCAGATTTGTAACTGTTCACCAATATAAGGGAAAAAATGTGTGTTCAAACATCAATATTTACAAACGTTTGGTCCCCAAATTTAACACAGTTTAGTATTATACTTTAAATGTGATCTATCACCTCTTATATAGTATGAATAATTTTGTGACAAGATGCCACAAGATGCCACAAGATGGGGCAAAAGTGTTTCCTTATATGGGGTGATTGGCTATCATGTGACCCTCTGAGAAGATCACATGATAGCTAATCACCACATATATGGGGTGATTGGCTATCATGTGACCCTACACTTGTGCCCCATCTTGTGGCATCTTGTGGCATCTTGTCACAAAATTATTCATACTATATAAGAGGTGAGAAGATCACATGATAGCCAATCACCCCATATATGGGGTGATTGTCTATCATGTGACCCTCTTGAGAGGGTCACATGATAGCCATATAAGGACATATTTATTCCTACCATATAAAGGGTGAATATTTATAGTACATACATGCAACTTAACATTTAAAGGGGTAAACAAAAACAGGAACAAACTAGTAAAACATCACTGCAGTCTCATTATACATTTCTCATGATACTTTATCAACAACGGTACATCGCACGTTTAAAGAGATAAAAAGGTATAAGAGAACTGCTAATTTCGGAACTGTCCAATAATAATCATGGCTCTATATAACAAGCAATATAATTATATTGGCTCAATGCCGGGTCGATAATGTGAAGACGTCTATACCTAAATATGCACACATGGTGTCAGAAAACGTACTAGCACGAGTAATTCATTATTTTCCCAAATTTGGGAGTATATAATGCACTTTAAAATATATTGTACTGCAAATACAACGGCAGTAACAATACCATATATAAGCCATAATTATTTTGGTTAAGTTTTAGCGCATGGTTTTCGCTAATATTTCAGTCAATTACCAAACGATTTTCGTGACATATTGCAAAGTCTAATCTTAACGGCTGTAACTCATTACTTGATAAACTAGCAGTTACAGTACAGTGCAAACAGTAAATGAAAATAATCGGCCATTAGGTTAAATATAAATACAGGCTAAATTTGGCCAGGACAAACTCCTGAGGATGGTGAGATGAGTGAGATGACACTACCCTCCAGACACAGGGTTCGAAATTCAAACCCTGGAGGTGTGAGGCCGAGCACGGCACCTCTCGTTCACTGAGGTTCCCCACAATACTGAGTTTTACGAGTGGATGTGGAAGAAACATTTTTGATTCTTTCAAACTGCCGAGAACGGGAAACGAACCCCGAACTCTAGCGTGAAAGGCAGACGTGCTAACCACTACCTTAGAGCCCCCGCCCGGTACAAACAGTAGCTGCTCAAATGAATAGTAAACAGTTAGGTCTACAGCTGTTTGCGTTTGCACTATCACATGCTATTATCATTAGTCCGTTTCAGAGGCGAAATTCCCTTTCCGAGACTTTGGAACGCCACCTCAGTGCTGAGTTAAATTATACCTTTCCCAAGTCTCTACATAAAATGCAGCTATCTAGTAACTCGACATAAGTCGAAAGATGTGTGATATGATGTGTTTTCATTGCACAATTAGTACACTTTACTCAGTTATCCAAGCAATAACCTTATTATTAAGTCAACTAAAAGTCGTAATGTATATACCCACAAAACGTTTTGAAATTAGTTTTATTTTGCATTTTTAAACCATGCCGAAAATAGTAATTAAGTGGACTATTAGTCAACTATTATTATGCAACTCCTCCTCGCAGACAATAGGAAATTTCTTTCACAGTCTGCAAATATAATTAAACCTTCCCTTTTGAGTAAATACGTATTATATATCATGTAGGCCTACTTCGGCATATACGACATGTTGGTGAGACGCTGGGATTGGGCTGACAGGGTGTGTAAAAAAAATTCAGGGTGTGTAACAGGGTGTGTAACAGGGTGTGTAACAACCCCTTTACTATAAGAAGGAGAGTTTTGACACGGTGTGTTAGAAAATTCTAGGGCGTGTTGCGACGGTTTTGGGCGTGCAAAGCACGCCCACACGCCTCTCTAGCTAACACTGTGGTGAGACGGTGAACTGAAGTTGCAACTGATGATGGGCCAGCTTCGAATAGGGTGGCTCAACATTAAACCAGCATTGGGTGAATGTGTCGCGTTTGGTGGGTTGATAATGAGAATAATGGAGATATTGCAACTTTTCAAACCCCACGGCTCTCAAGCTTATCCCACACAATAATTTATAATCGTATATTTCGTCATTATTCTGTGCATTATTACACTAATCTGCACCTTCGTGAGCACAGTCTGAAGTACCCATGTTTGAAGCTTTCATTGCAATACCACGTTTGTGCTGTTGACTGTAAGGAGTACCATTTAACAGTTTCAAGAAATAAGCGAAACGATATATTATTCATTGGGAAACTGTTTTCCACAATTAATTTGAACAATGCATGGGATTCTAGAAGGTACTTCATCTGCAACATTTTTTCTAAAACTGTCAGTAATAGATTTGTCATGTTTTATATGATATCATCTGTTATGTTATTTGTTTCTGTTTTATCTGTTTGTTTTTTCAATATGTTGGTGCTTGAATGATTTCTTAATATTTTGTCTAATGATATGTGTGGTCGTGTGTGATGTCTGAAAACAGATTCATGCTGTGCTTTGAGGTGGTTGGTGAATTCTCAAATGTAGAAATATATATGTGTTCGGTTTTTTTCGCTTATGTTTATTTGAAGCTTGGCCTTCGCTTGCGATGATGTCCAATTTTCTTTCTGGCTGCCCCGGGTTATCAGTGTCAGCCAAGGTCTACAAGGTTCACTTTCATAAAGGTTCCTTCGTTTAAAAAAATTTCTATGATACTATCGTTAGGATCGTAGAGCTGAATATACAGCTTCGTCACGAGGTCGGGCTATGAGTCTTGCCTTGAGTCACCACTACTTACTCTACTGAAGTATCCCCCTCCCTCTGTAGTAAATGTTTCTGTGTTTCCTGGTGAGCTAAGTTTGTCATTTTGACTACCTTCTCACTGATTCATTTTAATTTTTATATGCCGTTTTGTATCCTGGATTGTAGTTTTGATTTTAAAGTAAATTTAATTGTACGGTTATTTTTCTATATTTAAAATTGTATATTTTTATATTGTTTAATGCTGAACTTAACTAAACTTTCTCATGTTATTTTGTAATATTGGCCAATGTGCCTTATTATTTCACATGGCCATCTGAGGCATCTTTTGATCAGAAAGCTTGTATTTTTTTTATGTCTCAGATAGCTATCGTTATTTCATAATTCTATAAATTCTATTGTATTCCTAGTATTCTTAGACTGTATTTTCTCACTTTCTGTCCACAATCTATAAGGAGTAATTTTGGAGGGAACTTCTGGATTGCTTAGTTTAGAGGCCACCTTGAACCCCCTCCCATGTATTTAAGTAAAATCCCGTGTTTTGCCGCCAATTAGCTCAGTTCTCTCAGTACACCACGATGTAAGCTATAGCACTCAATAAAGAAGTCAAAACTCACAGCTGCTTTATCGTCAACCCACCCATACGGCACTTTGGACAGCGCGACAGCTGGATAGCATCAATGTCAGTCGGCGGTCGTCCGAGCGATAACAACAATAATTCATTAATATACCAGATTATAGATAATGTAAGTATTATTAGCAGTGTAGTTTTGTAATTGAGTAGATTAAAGTATTCCCATATTTACCATGTTTACATCGTGTACACATGCAGCTTGTGGAGGCGTTCCCATAAAATGCGAGGAGGAGTTGTCAAAATATTTCACTGTGGATACCTTTATTTTATCGAATTCTGATATAAAACGATTTTTTCCGACAGATTCCTAAAATTGTAATTATTTACTGATGTTGTATCTTTGTAATAATTGTTTCTTGGCAATTTTATTGAATAGTATTAACATAAAAAAGGAAAACATAATATGTGGTCTACTCAATCTATTACCGAGTCCACAGCTTTCATACCACTGCAAGAGAGACATATATTAGACTTTTTAAATTGCAATGTTTGTTCACAGTTGGATAAATGTAAAATGAAACATAAATACCTGCTCGTTATCTAAAAATGTGGGTTTTTAATACGTCGTCTCGTGTATTTGGACTCTGAGACGGACGTTTATCCTGCAAAAGGGATGTTTTGTCTCTGAAACGGACTAACGATTATGTCATGTGACTATGTAGCCACACATAAGCTAACAACCCAGCAGACACAGAACATTGACCCAATGTTGATTTGACATTAGTCCACTGTCTACGACGCAGGCCCAACATGAAATCAACATTGGGTCACCGTCTTTTGTCTGCTGTGAACAGTAGTTAAAGGTGACATATCACCCCTTATATCGTATGAGACCAATAAATGAAAGTCGCCACAAGATGGGGCACAAGTGTTTCCTTATATGGGGTGATTGGCTATCATGTGACCCTCTGAGAGGGTCACAAGATTGCCAATCACCCCCATATATGGGGTGATTGACTATCATTTCACCCTCTGCGAGGGTCACATGATAGTTAATCACCCCATAAAAAGACATAATTATTCATACCATATAAGGGGTGATAGAGCACCTTTAACAGGTTAGTACTGAATGCACTGTGGTGTGTTTGGACCACGGATGTCCAAACAAATTCTCACCATATTTTTCGAACTCCATCACACCATCGTTATAGCCCCACCAATCCCAGCATCCATCCTCATTTCCGGTCGGCTGGATCTGCGAAGCATCCACCTGTAACCATAGTAACCATATCAGTAAACCCGTTTTTGGGCCTCGCAAAACAAGGGTACAAAATACAAGATACCACTGGAACTGATCAAATGCTTTGTGGTATTTATGAAAAATGGTAATCTGAAAATGTATTATTTGATTATCTGAGCATCGGTCTCAAACATGAGGATTTCAGTAGCATTTTATTTAGTCTGAAAGCATATATGGATGGCATCATGCACAAGTGGGCTAACCCACATTAAAAAAACAATGAAAATGTGTGTCATTGATAGCAATAACTTTATCAATATACGAGTTTCAGATTCAGGGTTAGACCATTTGGTCACTGATTTTGTTATTTTTTTGTGTTAATTTGTATTTATTTGCTTTATACTGTACTTCATGTCGCAGCGCGATTTTTTCTCAAAATCATCAAAATGTGGGTTAGCCCACTTGTGCATGATGACATCCATATATACGGGCTCAGCAGCAAAAATGTTAATTAAATAAAACAATTTGAGATATATTTATTCTTCACAAATATAAATATCTCCGGTACTTAAAGCTGATAATTGCGTTAGCAATACCAGCTTCAATTGGACAAGAGCTAAAATGATACCCCACGATGGTGGCTTACAGTCAAAACAGAAAATATTGAATAATTTTATGTCCTAATCATTGACAAAACAAAACAAACTGGCGATCATGTGATATATTGCACGTGAATTTAACCCTTTGCCTGCTGATGTCGTTTTAACCTGTTTTAGTAGTCAAATTATTGATATTGGGAATGAGATTAGTTAAACAAATATGAGTAATTTTCAACCACTTGAGGTTGTGGATCGCGGTAGCGAGACACACCCTCAAGTGGTTGAAAATTTAAATAGATTAACGTACCTCGATAAGGGAAATTAACATAAAGATATGGTCCTTAATCCATGATGCATGAAAGCATCATTTTGCATATCTGAACAACTACTTTATTTCCAGCACCTATAGGTTTTGGACGATTTTTTTTGTGTAGAACTTTTTTATTATTACCACAACTTTTTTTCGTTTGCCCCTCACTTCAAGTCATCTTCATACACTACAAGGGCTTGTTGTGGACGAAGACAGTGGTATAAATTCAGACTTGGAAAGGCTAAGGTGTCAAAATAAAATTAGTGATTGAAATTTAAATTAGTGACTGAAGGGCGTGCTACCCTTCAGTCGCACGAGTAGGAATGCTAATAGATAAAGCTCACAGTAGGATGAAGCATTATGATGTCGTTCACGTTGGCCATGTCGTTCAGCCCGGTCTGCGTCATATATTCATATGGAGTCATCTTGTAATCACTGAAAGAAGAGAGCGTCATTTACTTCAAGTAAACCCTTTCAGCGCGGGGACCGTTTTTATACGTCAGAATCTGCCGTCTGTCCGATTCTGACGTATAAAGACGGTCCCCGCACTGAAAGAATAAAATATTTCTAATGGGCGTAGACCCATAACATAGGTATTCAAATGAATCAGAATGAGATAACTAAGACATTTATGGTGACTTCAAATTGAACAAAACACATTTGTTCACCATGGTTTATACAAACTAATTCAGCGTTGTAAGGGTGAGAACATTACAGCTAATTTAGTGAACTATATACAGTCAGACACATTAACTCTTCATTAACTCTTAAAACTCTTAAATATTTTTGTAATTTGAAATCATCATAAATATATTATAGCATTTGAATACCTATGTTGTGGGTCTACAGCTATTTGAATTTTTAATTCTTTCAGTGTGGGAACCGTCTTTAGACGTCAGATCTTGACGTCTAAAGACAGCCCCGCGCTGAAGAGGTTAAGTAGATTAATATATACTTGCTTATTAATATCCTCTCTATATGTCCAGGTTGTTTTCGCCCTTGTCCCTATATTACATGACCAATTTACTTTCGCCCTTCCCCCTATATTACATATCCAAGTTACTTTCGCCCTTCACCCTATATTACATGACCAAGTTACTTCCGCCCTTCTCCCTATAAAACATGTCCAGGTTGCGTTCGCCCTTCTCCCTATATCCTCTCTATATGTCCAGATTCCAAAACAATTTCAAAGCACTGAAAAAGACTAAACTAGTTTTATTTCGTATATTACCATGTAAGCAAAACAGTCTGCAGTACTTATACAAACCTTTATACAAAAAATTCCCACGTCTCAGATCTACTCCAGGGCACATGAAAGCAGTCACCGTTAATTGGTGTCTTATAGTCAGGACCTGGGGGGGGGGGGAATTGGCCTGAATTGGCAGGAAAAAACACTTTACCTTGAACTAAATAAGGCTTAGTCAAAAAAAAAAATTGTCATATAAGTCGCCTAACGTGACTTAACTTTAACCAAGAAAATCTTGGGTAAATACCCCCCGGAGCCCCTTTCTTGAGATCATGGATTTGCCTCGGACTTTTGCCCACTTCACACCCGATTTAATTGGGTCATAAAAAACTTTCCATTTTAGTCATGACTTTTATGTTGCATTTGAAAAACGTTGTTGCTACTTGAAACACTATTGAAAGAGGTCAGCTGACATGTTACTGTTAGTTTAATCTATATGCCTACCGTAGGTGAAAGCGAGGATGGGTGAAGATTTTGATTGTTATGCTATTATTTTAAAGCGACTTTTTCCAACATATGTCAAAGTATCAAATGATTCTAGTCAAATAAAATATTGTTTTACGTCATGACAAACTGCCTTTTTCCATCAGTCAAAAAAGTGGGGGGTACTGCCCCCTGACCCCACTGCTATTACTTGTCCAAGTTGCTTTCACTCGTGTCCCTATATTACATGTCCAAGTTACTTTCGCCCATGTCCCTATATTACATGTCCGAGTTACTTTCGCCCTTCTCCCTTTATTTCATGTCTAAGTTGCTTCCGACCTTGTCCCTATATTACATGTGATACCCAGCTGATGCGAAACGGTCGCCACGTACCTGCACGTTCACAGAGCTCAGATGGGCCAGGAACATTTTGATCTCATACATTTCAGCTCAATTACCCCTTACATCAAGGGAATCGACTTAAGACGTCAAAGGAATCGGATAGAGCTGACTAAGACATTGACGATGATTTCATATTGAAAAAAAACACTTTGGACTCCGTGGTTTATACGAAATAATTTCACCGCTTTAAGGCTTAAATGTATATTTTACCAGACAATTTTTCTGGACAAAAATAAATCCAGTGTAACATTACATCTAAAATTATTCGTTAAAATAACGGTGTATTATACAAGCATCACTGGTGGGGAAATGGTTGAAGATTTTTAAGAATACATTAGACCCGATTATTGTGATTGTAATACATGTAGTTCCGAAAACACACAACAATATGTGCGTTATGCATCGATATAATAGTATTTAACCCTTAAAGCGCTACAATAAATAAATTAAATTTTAACCCACTTAAAGTTGTGTCTCGCTACAGCGACACACAACTTCAAGTGGATGAAAATTACTTCTATGTCGCTAATTGGATAGCAAACATTGAAAAGAAAAATTGATGATTGGAAACTCATTTTATTCCAAATAACAGTGATTTCACCGGAGAATAAAAGGGATTACAAACGACTATGGTCGTGATTAGCAGTAAAAGGGTGACTGTCCATGTAGCCCACTTTTTTATTTGTTTGAAACTACAGTGCTTGATTTATTTCCCAGCAGAAAATATATTTTCTCAATTAGATGATGCAGTCATAATCGAATGAAACTGCATTTTTTATAAAACATTTTTCCATTTAAATATTTTGGATATATAGTCGAAAAAAATGACAATAAACTTACCCCCCAGATCCAAGTAAACAAGGATGGAAATGAACGTGTAGTGGACATTCTAAAACAGGAAATTGTATAGTTGTAAGATGACACCAAGATCATGTCGAAGCCATTTCAAGGTTAAATAAGCCGATTTTTTATGCATTATTGAGAACTTGGCGGCTACAAAAGATTCACATTATTGTACAAACAATGGGCTTAGTATAATAATACTTGATATATCCAAACGGTGTCCACTTTTTTATTTAAAGGTCAAATTAGAAATTACTTACATGACTTAATGAGTTACATTTCTCAACTCCAAACCCACATAGAAATAACAAATCAATCATCCCAGTTCGACGTTTATTTTATTCTTGCTAATTTGATAATGAAAAACACAAAATTATGTAAAAAAACGAGTAGATGAAAAATTGTAGCCTACTCTTATGTAAATGCCGAGCATGTTTCAATAATTAAAAAATCGGTCGTGACTACTCTTGTTTTCAACTTCAAGTAGAGAGTGTTCGCCAGTCAGGTCATTCCTGATGAAGTATGTGTACACCCGATCTCCTATAGGCAAGGTAAAGGGTAGTCCGAGTTTGACCACAAGGATTAGCGTCAGAGATGGAGAGCATAGCAAAAGCTGTGTTTTTTGTATGCTGGCAGACAGTGTACGATAAGATCAAGAATTTCAAGAAAAATGTGAGGCCATTACCCTATTCAAATGATGAATTCACCTATAAAGCCAGGCGTTTAACCCTTTCAAGCCTGAATTAACCATTCTCATCTTCACTCACTACAAGCCGCGAATTGCTGTCGTAATTCTCGACTTGTAGTGGATGAAGATGATTTGATGTCGTTTAAAAATTAAAGAAAATTACTATGTAATGGTAAACCAGTTTCATGGAAATTTTTGTTCTAAAACCCTTTATTGTAAGAAAGTTAAGTTTGTTTCCAGGGATGTAAAATGATGCTTTAATGCATCGTTAGGGCTTAAAGGGTCAAATCCTCCTCATTAACGCATTATTCCAATGTGATGTAAATATGAAAAAATATAATGAAAATCATTGATCAAACAATCATTGATCATTACGCAATCTATCGTCCGCGCACAGGAGTTTTGGGGCACAACTTTACGAACGACAATGATTACAGACTCTGTATCGCACACAGTATGTTATTACGGACTTGGTAAATGGAAGTTTGATTCAAATGAATAAGCTACGTTTCCAATAATATAAGTACTGTGTTTCAGAAAGAGAACTCCATGTAGAAGCGACAATAATGTGAAATTCAATTCGGACAAAATGGCCGCCTTTTATACTTAAATATTATAACTGTTCGATTCGGATTTTGAAACGCTATTATTTTATCAATTTGTGGCCATCTGATGATTAGAAATTTAGCCTCTTCTGGAAGATTTATTAGCATCAGGAGTAGATTATAAATCACTAGCCAGTCCAATGTCCTAACGTCGAACATGTGTCTCGCCTGTTGTTCCTATGAAACGTGGCATCTACGTGTTCAGGTAACTAGTTACTGTTATTTGCCCTGGCACTCACCTTTGTTACGTGTGTAGCAATCTAATGGCACAAACATCCAGCCAGAGTTACTGAGTGAGTAGCCATTCCCAGTGAGGAAATCACCCTGATTAAACTGATACAGCTGAAACATCAAACTCATACAGCTGAAACAACAAACATCAAACTCATACAGATGAAACATCAAACTTATACGAATGAAACATCAAACTCATACAGATGCAACATCAAACTCATACAGCTGAAACATCAAACTCATACAGAGTAACCATCAAACTCATACAGCTGAAACATCAAACTCATACAGAGTAACCATCAAACTCATACAGCTGAAACATCAAACTCATACAGCTGAAACATCGAACTCATACAGCTGAAACATTAAACTCATACAGAGTAACCATCAAACTCATACAGCTGAAACATCAAACTCATGCAGATGAAACATCAAACTCATACAGCTCAAACATCAAACTCATACAGATGAAGCATCAAGCTCATACAGATGAAACATCCAACTTATACAGATGAAACATCAAACTCATACAGTTGAAACATCAAACTCCTAGAGATGAATCATCAGGCACCACACTTTTACTAGATCAATTAAACTCAGATATACTTAATTTAACCAAACTAATACAGGTGAAACATCAAACTCATACATCTGTAACATGAGACTCATACAGCTGAAACATGAAAATCATACAGATGAAACATCAAACATCAAACTCATACAGCTGTAACATGAAACTCATACAGCTAAAACATCAAACTCATACAGATGAAACATCAAACATCAAACTCATACAGCTGAAGCATCAAATATCAAACTCATACAGCCGAAACATCAATATAGATAATCACCTCCATAGCCGTTTTAGCTTCTTGTGCATCAAAAAGGTAAAAGTGTAAGATTGGCAAGCATTTTGATTCAAATTGTACAGATATGATGTAGTGTCAATACTATATAGGCCTATGTTTAACTCAGGGATCGCACGGGGAGCGACTTTAGACGCCACAATCTGACGTGTGTACACGTCAGGATCTGGCGTCTAACGTCGGTCCCCGCACTGAAAGAATTAAAGTCGTGGGAATTGCAAATTATCGGGAAGTACAAAGGTTGATAGTACTCACTTGGTTCAGTTTACTATGCATTTGTTGCACCGATTTTGCGGCGGATTTTGCCTTTAATTATCTGGATTTTTTTAGAGTAAAACGTATGCCAAGCCTGCTAGTTTTTACATTCAACAAGCATGAAATTAATATGTTTAGCAAATAGCCAAAATTTATGATAAAGATTCAATTAATAGTTTTTTTAAATTAAAATAATCCTTCACGTTTTGGTGTTTAAATTAATACAAAGGCTTCTTTATGCCGTATTATGCCTTTATGCCTTCTTTATCCACCGCTTTTCAACCTGGTCTGCAGTAAGAACCATGTTTAACAGCAGAAGATTCACACAAAAACAGCGACTGTCTAGATAGGTACAACCTGATCATAGTAGAAACTTAGATCAAGGAACTCACATCTCCATCAAGTTCACCGCCGACTGGCACCTACAAACAAATCGTTATATTTTAAGTCATTTTTTAAGATTATCATTAGCTACATAGGCCTACACAATGATTATTGCCGATCAAGTATTTTAATTACCAACATGTTTTTTTTCAAGTAAAAGTCAAATACGTGCCATTTTACCAATGTTGTTTTAAGTTTAGACCAGAGTCTCAGACGTTGGACGAGCATCAAAGCATTATTGGTGAAACTGATTGTCTACACACCTCATCATTGACACGTGTGTTCACATTGCCAAACGTACTGGGTTTTGATCATTTTACGAAAAATGTAAGCGAAAACATCAAATCCCTGGTGTACAATGGGAAAAATAAACAATACTTCAATAGGCTGCTAGCCGTCTAAAACGTGTGCCAAACTCATAGCAAGCATAGTTTGAGTCATCCCTTAGAGCACAGTGATTACAGTCATTTTAAATATGTTTAATTAGACCTACCTCCAAATCTCCCATCATCAGGTTTTTGTATGTGAAGTTCAACATTTCGTATGCACCATCGTAACCGCATGCGCTGATGGGCAGGTAAGTGTCTTGATCCTCGCAAGGCTTGCCGTTTGACAAAGTAGGCTGTAACAATAAGAAGATGAGCCCGTGCCAAATTGATACTTAGTTATATAGACACTGGTTGTGAAAGAGCGGGTTATTTGAAAATATTGTGTTCAATAGATCTTCGGACATACACGTGTGCAAATAAAACATTAAAGAATACAAATACAAAATATATGAAATTATTATTAGGGGGGGGAAATTGAAAATAGTATCAAATTGTCACTGAAGTTTACGCTGAACATGCTGATAGTCTTATCTTAACCGTTACATCGGTTTGTAGCTATCTTAGGTTTGTCATAATTTTATATAACATTGGTAATACTTACAAATCCATGTCCGTGACTGCTGAGGGTCTCCAGTTTGATTTCAGTTGGCTTCATCGCGTTCCAGATGTACTCAGCTGTCCTGTTCATAACCGCTGAGAAAAATAAAATTTTGATATTATTTCTTGAATAGATAGCATGCAACAACAAAAGTTATGATAACCACAAAAATGATTATTGTAAAATAAGGTGGAACTGGTGTTTATTGCACCCCAAACACTATTTACTAACACCACTTCCTTCTTTTACATCACATGTACGCTTCGTTTTTCTTGAGTTGTGTTAATCATTGTTTTTTTATGATAATTTAGTACTTTAAAAATTGGTATTGTTGAAGTGATTACTAAAGTGAGCTGAATATATATAGACTTACGGAAATAAACCAGACATGCTACTATTGACAATCGATGCTCAATTTGGCTTATACACGTGTGCGTTGCTTTTATATCCAAGGGGACGATTTGTCGTTGTACAGCCTATACTGCATATTGTTATTTTCTAGATTACCTTAATTGCCTAGCCTGCCGCAGTGGATTATTCTGTCCGACTGTGGACTCATATTAAAGTTTATTTGACATATCACAGTTAGACGGGATGCTGGTATGGTGGCAGTAGATATTCTGCTCCAAACTGTTCCAAGACTCAGAATGTGCAGTGGAGAATAAACTTATATTATAAATAGTAACAAAAGCTATATAATACTAATACCTGTATTGCGAAGCGAACGAAAACAGCAGTAACGTACTGCTTACTTGGAAAATAAGAATTTGCCTTAAAATTTGTAGAGTGGCCTACACTTTTTATTATTGTTTTTACCAAAATGAACTGAGGTGTCCAGCTCGCCGTGGTAGAGCCATGCGGTTGCGTTCCTCATGTAGATGGTGTCATCGATTTCGCGGTCAGCAGCAAAAGCTACAGCTGTCGCGTACATCTGTGAGCCGGTTGTGCCCTCAGCCAACCTACAGCTGTTTCTGCCACCCGTAGTACCAGCGGCGCAATGGTAACCCGCTGGAAAACAACAATCAAAGTAAGCTTTTATCATATAGGCCTGGGGTTGTTTCTAAAAAAATAGACATTCGCTGCACCCCCCACCCCCTCCCCTGCGACATAGGTTTCATGTTTTTTTCTTATTCCTGGACAAATAAGCTTTAAATTTCAGAACATTAACTAAAAATTAAAGTGTTCAAAATACGTCATTTTGACCCTTTTAACACAAGAGCGTCAAAAATAACTTGTGACGATTAATATGTGACAATTGTCTCGCATATTAATTCAAGATACAAAAATCGTTTTAAAATCAACCAATATATTTACGACAGCTGTGTGGATGATGGAAAATCGGAACAAAAATTAAACAGAAAATTGAAAATTCACAAAAAAAACATTTTATTAAAATTTTATTTAAAAAGAATGACAAATTTTAAACTTTGATTTCCTTTAGTTATACTGAACTTTAGAAAGAGGTATGTAGATCGTATTTATTTTTTTATTGTTCGCAAATATATACGTTATGCAGTACCGAAATGATTGTCATAACTTTTTTAGTCTTTTTGATTGTCTTCGCCATATCATATTTTAATATCGTAGTTTTATATTTAAGTGAAAGAGAAATAACAAATTATAAGTATTTATACCCAGATAGGTAATTATAAAACAAAAATGAAAATTAAGAACAATTTATTCGTATTAATATGACATATTATACTTGTGAGCCAACTGGCTTCTTCTGTTCAAGTCTGAATCATCATCAGAATCCTGGATCACATTTGTTGCATTATCAGATATAGATTTACATCCACAGGCACTGGTACACTTCAGGCTATTACGACATCTTGTACATCTTTATCTTTGCAATTTTTGCACTTGCAGCTAAGGCACCCCAGAACAGGTTTGGCGGCAGGTGTGTTATTCATCCAGTCAATGGTAATGTTTACTTTCACCCTCCAACCATGTCCATGTGGGGGGCAAGTAAACTCCTACGCATAGATAATATCTGAATTCGCTTACATTATGCTGTTGTTTATGCCCGTATATGGTATATATAGCTTGCTCTCCTTCTTTTAGCAGCTCGTTAGAAATGTTGAATGTTGTGCCAAGCTGCTGCATTGTTTGTTTTTTTTGAAAATGAAAAAATATTGCAGGTTCAAATGGTTGATCAATTATTTAGCACGATCTTGATCCCTGATCCCACGTTTCCTGGCCCGCATCTTGTAGGCTGTGCGATGCTATGTAGATATCCCACCTGATGTTTATTCTAGTAATATCATCAAGCCTTCCATCAAAGTAAAATTTGCAAATGAACTGAATTTTTCCAGAGACTTTGTCTTTTAAAACCTGTTGTATATTGAGAAACATGTTTTGATTGACTTGCGAATATTATAAATTCCTCCAACCAGTAGGCCTACATTTGTGGACAATCCCGTATATAGCCGCATTGTTTGTTTTTTGTTCAGATCTAATACAACCCCGGAAGCTTTCGTCTAACTTGATAATATGGTTAACTTGAATAAAATTAAAGGTGATCTATTACCCCTTATATAATAAAGCAAAGTTGCCACAAGATGGGGCACAAGTGTTTCCTTATATGGGGTGATTGGCTCTCATGTGACCCTCTGAGAGGGTCACATTATAGCCAATCACCCCATATAAGGACATAATTATTCATACCATATAAGGGGTGATTAATCACCTTTAAGATGCAGAACTATGACTGCTCTTCACGTAGCCTATTTACGTTTATAATGAAATTGCTGAGGGTGTATTGTAGTTATTCTGATCTATACATAATATTGCTAGAAGCTGGGACGGAAATTCATGCCTCATATGTGAATAATTTAGATGATCCAAGGTGAAGAAAAAATGGAAAGTATTCAATCGCGAATATAGCCACGTAAAGATTATATGAATGCGAAAATCATGAGTGTAGGCAGCGTTAAATATCCTGCACTGCAACCATAGTAAATATAGTTAGCACAATGCTCATTTGAAAATTCACCAATTGTTCGATGTTTCCTATGTAATATGTTTTATTTTACAATATCATATTAGTCTATGGTATAAGTTCTAAATATGGACCCCTGTGTAAACTTCGTAAAGACATAATGAAGTTTGTCACAGATGACCTTTGCTACACCTTTTTTTATTTCTGATATAGGACAGTCACTTTTTTCGTTTTCATCTTCTGGCCGCCAATTGCGAGGTGTAATACGAATAAATATGTCAAATTGGAGATAGAGACTTGCAAGGAGACTCCAAAAAGGTATTGATGAGCTGATTTTAAATATCAAACAAATGATGTTAGGTCACTCCAATTTGAAATTTTCTAAAAATTGCCGCCAACGACTGAGCTGACCTGGGTGTAGAAACTGTGGAAATAATGTTCAAATCGTGATAGTGAAAGTAACAATTTAAGTTGATTTAATTTAAGAAATAATATGTGTCATATGACATGTGTCATATTTTAACCCTTTGAGCGCTGAATTTTGTTTATGTAAACCATGGAGGCCAACATTTTTTTCAATTGAAATCATTCTAAATGTCTTAATCATCTCTTTCTTCTTCATTTGAATACCTATGTGATGGGTGTACGACCATTATAAATATTTTTACTCTTACAGTGCGGGGATAGACATTAGAATCTGACGTCCACAGACGTCAGATTCTGAAGTCTAAAGTCGATCCTCGCGCTGTAAGGGTTAATGCTAATTTGCAAATTTCCATTGCCGCCAACCACTGGGCATATACACTGTAGCCTGTACAGTCATACCGGAATGGCTTGGGATCCATTCCGGTTTGTACATGTACATGATCCGATTTGAACAGTTTTTCCTTTTAGAAGAAAACACACAACGCTTTGCATTTCCCCTTTTTAATATAACACCATACATGATATACATACATACATACATAGTACAGAATACATATTATTCTGTGCGTGATAATCTATACATATATTTAGAGTTTTTGTAAATCGGTGAGACACGATTGTTGCTTTGTCGTTCGTGCTCCACATATTTTTACTTATGGAATATGAATCCACATTTTTGACCTGTTCTAATTTTTTTAATTTTAAAATAACTTTAAAACAGCCTCTCCAGGCAGAAGCTACATCAAAACTGAAGAAAATATGTCACTGACCCCATGAACTGCGACCCTCCCCCCCCCCAACAATAACAGATGCGAATCAGACTGCTCTCAAACTGCTCACGGTAATTTTAATCCCCAACAGGTGTAAGATTTGTCGCATACAAAAAGACGTGCAGTTTCCAACAGAAACTTGTTCGCAAAAATTTCGCTATTGTCGGCAATAAATGAAATGAAACCTTTGTGCACATATCGGCTAAACTGGGCCAGGAGAACCTCCTAAGGATGGTAAGATGAATGACATGACACTGTCCTCCAGACACAGGATTTGAAATTCGAGCCCTGGCGGTCTGAGGCCGAGCACGCTACCTCTCGGTCACGGAGGCTTCCCACAATACTGAGTATTGTCGGCAATAAGTCTTTAATCGATGCTATGATAATCAGCGGTGTTGCACCGATTTAACCCTTTAACCGCCGGTGCCGAATATACTGGGTTTTTCACTCAATTATTACCACCGCCTTTTAAGCATGTTAAAGCCATAATGTGACATCAATCAGCACGATTTGAAAAGAGTTTACCTCCATTTGTCAAATCTGAATAATTTTCACTCACCTGAAGTTGTGGATCGCGTCAGCGAGACACAACTTCAAGTGGGTGAAAATTCCAATTAAATCATTTGGCGGTTAAAGGGTTAAACATTAAACCGCTAAGTGCCACCACATGTATAGTCGTTGTTAATCTGTTTTATTAGCCGTCTAAAGCACAGTTACCGGGAACGCAATATTTAAATTGGCATACAAATTTGCAAATGTTTTTTTCTCAAATAAAAAAAATATGAGTAATTTTCACCCACTTGAAGATGTGGGTCGCGGTAGCGAGAAACAACTTCATTTAATTCCCAATACCAGTAATTTGATCGGCTCATAAAACGGATTTAAAAAAATTATAGTCATGATTAGCGAGTTTAACCTTTAGCATGATAAAAAACTGGCACTTGGTGTGCTACTAAAAAAATAAATAATCGTGACCGAGGGTTAAACTCATTATCTGTTCATAAGTTTGCTATCCCAATTCTCACCTCATAGTTTGTTTGTTTGTTTGTTTGTTTGTTTGTTTGTTTGTTTGTTTGTTTGTTTGTTTGTTTGTTTGTTTGTTTGTTTGTTTGTTCGTTCGTTCGTTCGTTCGTTCGTTCGTTCGTTCGTTCGTTCGTTCGTTCGTTCGTTCGTTCGTTCGTTCGTTCGTTCGTTCGTTCGTTCGTTCGTTCGTTCGTTCGTTCGTTCGTTCGTTCGTTCGTTCGTTCGTTCGTTCGTTCGTTCGTTCGTTCGTTCGTTCGTTCGTTCGTTCGTTCGTTCGTTCGTTCGTTCGTTCGTTCGTTCGTTCGTTCGTTCGTTCGTTCGTTCGTTCGTTCGTTCGTTCGTTCGTTCGTTTGTTTGTTTGTTTGTTTGTTTGTTTGTTTGTTTGTTTGTTTGTTTGTTTGTTTGTTTGTTTGTTTGTTTGTTTGTTTGTTTGTTTGTTTGTTTGTCGAATTACTTAAACAGTAAGCCAGTATTACGATCATTAATATCTGTGAATTTTTTTTATTAATTCCCTCTCTTAACCCTTACTACGCGGGATCGGCTTAATGGACGTTAGCAATTGACGTCTATAGACTTCAGATTCTGACGTCTATAGGTGAACACCGCACTGAAAGAGCACAATATTGATAATGGTCGTAGACCCATAACACATGCATTCAAATGAAGCGGAAAGAGCTAACTGACACATTAATGATGATTTCAAGTTGAAAATAACCATGGTTTATACAAAAATATTTCAACGCTTTGAGGGTTCAGAAAATACATACTTATATTTTCGATGGGATGAAAAACTGAGTATATGTTTTTCTATTTGTCATAATGTGTTTAATGTAATTATAATTCCAACGTATTAAAAATATTGTTAATAACGTTAGTTATGACTGCGTCTTATCATTATTTTAGTGTCATTATTTATCATTACGTTATTGTGTTTTTAGAGATCGTTAAAATATCATGAATATAGGTTTATATTTTTTTGCACTTTGCACACATTTTTTTCACATAACCGGGTAATGTATTTTTGCTTAATTTGTTGAGGACATGTACGCCACTCACGTTTATGATGTGTTGATGCGTTGTACTTTTTTTCTGTGACAATAAACTACTGCACTACTACTGAACATATTGAAATATGCGTCACAAGCGGGTAAAGGATTGATTTGTTACTAACCTCCAGCGTATGACCCCACCCCATTGATCTCTGTTGAGTATGCAGTCTGTAGCTGGATGGCGAATGCTGCTCCAGAATTGAGTCCAGAGACGGTGATGCTACCGGGTATAATCCTGTAAGTCTCTGAAAATACCACATCATCAGCTAGCTGAGATAGTTGAGAAAGTAATGCTAAAAAATCACATTAACCCTGTGACTGCCGGAACCGACTATATTCAGTTCTATTATTTTTTAAGTACCACCTTTTGAACACGTTACAGATAAAACATGGCATCAATCAGCAAGATTTGAAAATAATTAGCCTTCATTTTATCAAATATGATTTTTTTCACTCACTTGAAGTTGTGGATCGCGCCAGCGAGACACAACTTCAAGTGGGTGAAAATTTGTATATGGGTGTATAATAATTACTTTATATTGTACAATTACTTTACAACTGGGACATAGAGGTCATTATGATGATACAATCAAATACTAGGTGAAAATACAATTTGTGAAATATTGCTGCGAAATGTGATAAAATACATTAAAAAAATTCTGCTGAATAAAATACAAGCTGAAAAAATACACATAGTAATGTCGATTCATACGGAATTTAAAATAATATAATTTCAATGTCAATTTCAACTGATGAAGGAAATTAAATTAATATCAAACAATGAAGTATTATATTAGTGATTATCCTCTTCAAATGCTTGCGTGTTCATCACAATAAGAATCTTAAAATTAAAGTTATATTGACTTTATTTGATTTCCATTAACAAAGTTAAGATAGATATCAACTTGTCTGATGAAAATAAGGGAATGCTATGATAATAATTCTTAGTGGGATGGGCCCGCGGTCTTAAAGAAAGAACCTAAATGTAAACGCTTATCTCACATGCAACTTTGGTCTGGCCTGCGCTATTTGAAGCTGATCAATGTAAGCCTAGTATTTAGATAATTTGCCATCTAATGGGAAGTCAGCTGAAACATGGTGAAACTAATTTGTCCTCTAAATCTCACCTAACTCTCTTTGGGCACTCGCCACCCCCAACAGTCCGCATAAAAACAAAAGAATCATCTTGCTGCGTTTTGCGGCACAGGTCATATCAATAATTGTATTTTTTGTCAGTAGACTAAACGGAATATCTTATCTTGCTTATCTGAGGGAGTCAGCACGTGCCATGTGTATGTTTTCCCGAGCTCTGCATACTGATGTGCTAAGTCAAACAGCAGTAACTACTTACTTTAAAATTAAGCAGTTATTGCTGTTTGACTTTTCACGACAGTGGAGTGTGGCGTGATACCTAACTGAGGTATCAATTTAACATATCCATATAGCTTTATTAGTGGGGGCTCTTAAGTCAATATATGAGATGAAGTGTGCACTTCTGGATAAAATTGTGAATTTTGGCACACAGATGGTTGAGATCTTCCTGTACAGGAATTTTGATGGAAGCAAGTTGGTACGTCTAGTTTTTGGCCGCCTTCTTGGTTTTCAAAATGGCCGCCACTAGGGACCTATATTCAACAATATTTCGAAGAGGCAGAGACACTTAGAGAGCTCATAACAAGCTGATGTTTCCATGAAAGAAACCTAGAGGTATATAGATCAACATAGTAAACGTTCTAGAAAATCCTTCCCAAGCACTCTGACATATTCAAGATTGCGTCCAAGATGGCCGCCAGCGTATAGTCATATTTGACAAATAGCGTAAAATGATTGAGTTTAGCTCAATTACCTTTTGTAATACATCATTTCAAATAGTTTCATGGTCAATAAAACTATATAGGCTACCCACAGAAATTTTGAAAACATATTTACCCCTTTTATCCCAAGAGGCTTTTTAGCGAACGCTCCTGTAATTCCTATTGGGAAAACATTATTATTTATAATCAAATAATTAAGTATTAATGGTGATGTATATTGGTGTCAGTAATACTATATTGAAGACATATTAAAGGCACGCTTACATTGGTCACTTAATTTGTATTTTTATTATTCAAGATGGCTGCCAGTGTATGGGCAGATTATTTTTTCTGTTAATTCTTGGATTTTATATCAATTTCCTTTTGTAAATTTCAACTATTTTTATGGTCTGTGAGTCTATCTAAACTACTCCCAGACAACGTTAAGCAATATTTAGCACCTTAACATGAGAGTTTTCAATTAGCGACATAGCTCTATACCAAAATGTAACCACTTAGCCCTTAAACCTTTCTAGCTGTTTTTCGGGTGTGAGACTTATTTATGTTTTTTGCGTGAATTGATAGATTTTAGCTCAATTTTTTTTAATGGACAATTTCAAATAGTTTCGTGATCAGTTAATCTATATAGACTACCGCCATCTATTTTGAAAACATATTTAACTCTATTTTCCCAAGAGGCTTTTCAGCTAACGCCTCTGTGATCTCTATTGGGACAACTTCATTATGTATAATCAATTAATTCCGTATTAATGGTGATGAATTAGTGTCAGTAATATAGTTTTAGTGAAGTCACACTTATTGGTCAATTAATTCATATGCATGTACTGGTATGTCGACGTCGATCAATTGCCGCTGGAAAGGTGGTGTATTTATAATGACAGTGTATATATAATAGGGCTCTTGTGTGAAATCTACTTTAGAGTCGAGTCTTAATTGTTGCAGGGCTGCATGACATTTTTTTTTTTAAATATTCTGTATTTCTATCCTGTTATGTTTTCAGACCATCCAATGGGTCACACTCAATCTACAAAACAACAAACAAAGTTCTGAGAAGCCTTCTCAACGAATTATTGGCTATTCAACATGTTTCATGTGTTGAACATAGCGCTGAACATACACCTAGAGCTTGAATAGAACTATCGCTTTTCAAAAGCAGCTGCTTCTGCCAATCAGGCTTAGAACTGACTCTGTTATGTATCCGGACTGGTGTCTAAAGACTCGTATGGCATGATGATACCGCCACTATTTTTTTCTTCTGTAATGTTAGAGGAGTATTGTTGATACCACATCGATGGTCTTTATCATAACGGCAACGGCGTGTTGTGGTGCAGCTGATAAATAGAAAAAGATGGGCTTATTAACAACTTCATACTCCATCTTTGACAACTGGCTGGCCGCGATGATTCATTTAGATCGGCTGTGTATTCGTAGACTGGAGGTAGGCATATGGTGTTTGAACCTATACTAGACAAGATTGCTTGTTAGCGTGGTGTGTGCATACAGTGCACAAAAAACGTCTGCAGCTGACCATGCAGGGGCACAATTTTATAGGAATTTTGTGCGCCATTGAGCTAATGAAGCAGTACCATATGAAATGAAGATTGTCATACTACTAGCCATACTATTGACGGTGGCCAAAATAGGAGAGTTGCAACCTTGGGTGTCCATGTAATAAGTTTGTAAGTAGATCACATTTTTACATCCCCATTTACTCCAGGTACATTAATATAAGTAAACTAAAGGACAGTAACCACGAAGGTAAACCTATAGAGTCACTGGACTGTACCAAATTTGGCAACGATCCATCAAGGTCAGACACATTAAACTAGGTCAAAGTAGTATAGAAAGTGGACCAAAGTATAGAAACCCCAAACGGCACATCTAGAGCTCCTGCGAATCATTGTACAACATTTGGTCCATCAAACCAATCGTTGCAAAGTTATAGCCCAGAGAAGAACGCAACATCAAACATACCAGTGCATGCATTAATGCATATGTGTAAGTTACATGTGTCGTTGATGTATATGGTGACATTATTACCAGGGGAATGCATTCAAATAATAGCTCAAATTATGCTCGTTGTCCCTCTAACGAGGACTGTAGGCAAGCAGTGGCAATCACCTACATGCGATCACATGTCACTTACATGCAATATATCTTCAAATGATCTTTCCAAACTTCCCTAAGCCAGCGATCTGATCAGACTGTGATCAACAGAGGGATGTTTTGGTTAGTAGGCCTATGTCATACTCACTTTTATTAGTCCTCAGCACATTGCTGACTATATGAACAAAACATCTTCAATATTAACTAGTTATTATTCATTACAGGAATATTGCGTATCCACCAAGGATACTGTGACACGTAAAAAAACATAAATCAGTTTCACACCCGAAAAACAGCTGGAAAGGTTTATGGGCTAAGTGGCTCACCAACTACATTTTAGATGTTTTATGTCGCCAACTGAAAACCCTCATGTTAAAGTGCTAAATATTGCTTAACGTTGTCCGGGAGTAGTTTAGATGGACCATAAAACTAGTTGAAATAATGTATTACTAAAGAAAATTGCTAAAAAATTGAAGAATTTCTCAAATCTGCCCATACACTGGCAGACATCTTGGACGCCATCTTGAATAACTAAAAATACAAATTAATTGACCAATAAGTCTGCTTTTAATATAGCTATAGTACTGAAACCAACATACATCTCTTTTAATACTTAATTAATTGATTATAAATAATAATGTTTTCCCAATAGAGATTACAAGGGCGTTCGCTAAAAGGCCTATTGGGATAAAAGGGTTTTCAATATTGCTGGGGGTAGTCTATATAGCTTTACTGACCACGAAACTATTTGAAATGGTGTATTACAAAAGAAAATCGAGCTAAAATCGATCATTTTACGCTATTTTTCACATATGACTATACGCTGGCGGCCATCTTGGACGCCATCTTGAATGTATAGTGCTTGAGGAGGATTTTCTAGAACGTTTACTATGTTAATCTACATACATCTAGGGTTCTTTCATAAAAAAATCAGCTTGGTACGAGCTCTCTAATTGTCTTTCTTTATGTATGAAATATTGCTAAATATAGGTCCTAAGTGGCGGCCATTTTGAAAAACAATATGGCGGCCAAAATGCGGACGTACCAATTTCTATTAAAAATTACGTAGAGCGATATATTAACTATTTGTGTGTCAAAATTCACAATTCTATCCAGAAGTGCACACCCAATTACATAAGAGCCCGTGGGCCATGAATTAATTATTTCACCAGTTTAACGGGCCAGCAATTGGTAAAGCACATGTAACCTTGAATTACAGTCGTTATTTTTAATACTATAGATCTGGTAATTTTTGCGTGTTTAGATTTGCACGAATTTGTGATTTTGATACTTTTCGTGAAGTGTAGAGCTCGCAAATTATCAATTTTGATGATAGTAGCGCTATTATTATAATAATTTTCGCGAGCTTCCTAAATTCGCGAATTTGTCCGCCTCACGAAACTCGCGAAAATAAAAACCTCGCGAATTCCACCTGATCCACAGTAAGTGTTTGCGTGTATAGGCCTACATAGTATGACTTCTAAAGAGCAGCTGATATTGATATTCGATATTGACGCTGGTTCCCTTAATGTATTCTGTTATAACTTGTCCCCGGTGGTCACCTTGGTGCACCCAGCCAGAGCTAGTCCCCTTAACCCTTTCAAGCCTGAGTTTACCATTGTCATCTCGTGGATGAAAAATGAAATGAATCGGGCTTTAGGCCACCTTTAGGCACATATAGGCTAAACTGGGACAGGAGAACCTCCTGAGGATGGTGAGATGATTGAGATGACCCCGAACTCTGGCGTGAAAGGCAGCGGTGCTAACCACTACCCTAGGGCCCCCGCCCTGTAGTGGATGAAGATGACAATGAAATAAAATTGCCATGTATTGTTAAGCCAGTTCCATGGAAATTTTCGTTCTAAAACCCTTTCTTGTAGGAACATTAAGTCTGTTTTTGGGGATGTAACATGATGCTTTAATGCATCGTGAGGGCTTAAAGGGTTATTGCATTTTGCTTTAACTGGTCCCCGGAGATTCATTTAGTGGATCCAGCCAGAGCTGATCTCCTTAGTGCATACCAGGGTTTGTTTGTTCAGTGGATTCAGCTGGAGCTGTTGTCTTTAGTGGGTCCAGTCTGACCTGGTCCCCGTAGTAGATCCAGCCAGCGCTGATCTCCTTAGTGAATACCAGGGCTTGTTTGGTCAGTGGATTCAGCTGGAGCTGTTGTCTTTGTGGATACAGTCTGACCTGGTCCCCGTAGTAGATCCAGCCAGGGATGGTTCCCTTAGTGAATACCAGGGCTTGTTTGTTCAGTGGATTCAGCTGGAGCTGTTGTCTTTGTGGATACAGTCTGACCTGGTCCCCGTAGTAGATCTAGCCAGAGCAGATCTCCTTAGTGAATACCAGGGCTTGTTTGTTCAGGGGATTCAGCTGGAGCTGTTGTCTTTGTGGATCCAGTTTGACCTGGTCCCCGTAGTAGATCCAGCCAGAGCTGATCTCCTTAGTGAATACCAGGGCTTGTTTGGTCAGTGGATTCAGCTGGAGCTGTTGTCTTTGTGGATACAGTCTGACCTGGTCCCCGTAGTAGATCCAGCCAGGGATGGTTCCCTTAGTGAATACCAGGGCTTGTTTGTTCAGTGGATTCAGCTGGAGCTGTTGTCTTTGTGGATACAGTCTGACCTGGTCCCCGTAGTAGATCTAGCCAGAGCAGATCTCCTTAGTGAATACCAGGGCTTGTTTGTTCAGGGGATTCAGCTGGAGCTGTTGTCTTTGTGGATCCAGTTTGACCTGGTCCCCGTAGTAGATCCAGCCAGAGCTGATCTCCTTAGTGAATACCAGGGCTTGTTTGTTCAGTGGATTCAGCTGGAGCTGTTGTCTTTGTGGATACAGTCTGACCTGGTCCCCGTAGTAGATCCAGCCAGGGATGGTTCCCTTAGTGAATACCAGGGCTTGTGTGTTCAGTGGATTCAGCTGGAGCTGTTGTCTTTGTGGATCCAGTTTGACCTGGTCCCCGTAGTAGATCCAGCCAGAGCTGATCTCCTTAGTGAATACCAGGGCTTGTTTGTTCAGTGGATTCAGCTGGAGCTGTTGTCTTTGTGGATACAGTCTGACCTGGTCCCCGTAGTAGATCCAACCAGAGCTGATCTCCTTAGTGAATACCAGGGCTTGTTTGTTCAGTGGATTCACCTGGAGCTGTTGTCTTTGTGGATACAGTCTGACCTGCTCCCCGTAGTAGATCCAGCCAGGGATGGTTCCCTTAGTTTATCCAGCAAGCACCGATCCCCTTGGTAAATCCAACAAGAAGTGCATCCAGCTAGAGCTTAGCTGTTTCTCATACTAGACTGTATATGATAGTTAAAAAATAAAGTATTTTTTTTGTTGGGGCTAGTCGTGGGCTGGTTCGCTTAGTGTGTCATGTCATAAACGAATGCCGTGACGATACATGCGAAAATCGCGTGACTGTTCACTTACCAACGCGAATCCCAACGCGAATGATAAAGCGACATGTTTTGGCAATGATCAAAATAGTGGGTCTGATAACCAACACAAAATCGCGCGCGCGTTGGTGTGTTTCGCTCTTTAGTGGAGTGGTCCGATGCCACGTCTCCGCTGTATATGCTTACCCCGGTTTTTAGTCCAGGAGCAGGGACACCAAAAAAAAATTCCCGTTCAACCGGCGTACTATCTTGAATCTGAATTGACAGAAAGGTAGAATGAACCTTCGGCAACAACCCCAGGTAGTATGTACAAACAAATTGTGGTATCAGTTTTGTACCGCCCATTTTCTAACATGGTTTTTTTTTATATGTTCGTTAAAGTGGAGCTCAAGTTCGGAAAATAGCCATATCTTTGCAATGAATGGACCAATTCTTACATTTTTGGTATCACTACACTCAGTAATAACTTACCTAACTTTTGGGCTCGTCTGGCCTTAGATAAGATCGTGTATTGTGAGAATATAACAGCTTACATCAAGTCACATCTCGATCGTAAATACGCTATAGATTTTTTTCCTAAATCTTTACAAGAAATGAAGCAGAAATTATACTAAGCGTATTAGCTAAAAATGCTTTATATGACCAAAATAAACAATGCTTCGGAAAAAAGTAAGATCAAATTTGATTCCATAGGTGTAACTTTAATGGGACTGAGCTCACTTCATGCTGCGTACGGTCCTGGTGATTTTTGATATATTGTAGTGGCCATTGAGACCACCCCAACCTGTTTAGATTTAGGGGGTAGAGTTACGTAAAGGTCTGTCGCTGATGTTCTAGTTTATCAATGTACACATAGAAATTCAATTCCCGTTACAATGATATATTGCATGTTGCAATTTTTATTACACAAGAATACACATAAGTAACAGAAAAAATAGTCAACATGGTCAATGAAAGCGTCTAAATAAAACATAATTATTTGACATATCGATATTTGGCCTCTGTTTTCTGAACCAAATATATGTATACTTAAAAAAAGAGTGTTATTTATAAGTAAAAATATCACATATATTTTTTTTAATTGAAGCATATTGCAGCCTTTTATGAAAATATGTGTGTTTAGTCAAGGCTGAAATCTGAAATATTGAGCATTGATCGGTATTTTAGTGTATATTTTTAAATTCACTTGTTTTTACATAATTTGGGTGTGCTGAATTCGAGTCTTGCGAATGATATTCTATGTTTGGTGACCTTCACATTCAAATTAGCAAAACATAAAATGGCCGCCAAGATGTTAATAGAACCCCGTATTTTCTATGGCTTATCGCACATGAGAGGTTTCTGTAAGATTTTTATTCGAGAAATGTATATCGAGTGTCTTTGGAAAGAAATTACCTTTATTTGACCTTCAAATTCAATATGTCCGCCGTTTTTAAATATAGCCGCGACATTCACCCTCAAATGAACAAAAAAAAAAGGCTATCAAAAATGTAAATTCCACCTTTTTTTGGTTTATTGCACGGAAATGCTCAATTTATGCTTTTTGCATAACTTGGGGACCGAAACACTGATGTCTGATGTTTATTTATCATCGTCTGACCTAGATTGTATCGTAAAATCCAAGATGGCCGTCATTTTGCATATTTACCAGTAAAATCATGACGTCATTCTAAATACGGAGCACATCAAGGCATGTTGGAATATGATGTCTTTAAACTTAGTTTTGAATGTCCTATAAGGTAATTTGTTGTATTAACTAGTCTATTTTTTAAATTTTCAATAAATAATGTTGTTTCATTATATTATAGTTTAGATGCAAAAAAACGCTATAATTTTGTGCTGGTGGTAATCATTTTGAATTTGCAGGTCAAAGGAAGGTCATTTTAAACGACAAACCTGAGACATACATTTCTCAACACCAAATGATGCAGAAACCAGAAATTGTGCATTTATTTTTTGAAAAAAAATTGAAGATATGTGGTTTTGGCGGCCATTTTTTGTTTTGCAAATTTGAAGGTGAAGGACACTAAAAATAGAACGTTATCCGGCTGATTCAAATTCAGCACACCTAAATTATGTAAAAACAAGTCGTTAACTAATTATATACTTATTTTGCAGAGCAAAGTTCAATGTTTCAGATTTCAGCCCAGTTTGAATACAGACAATTTCATAACAGGCTGCTATATTCTTACATTTAAAAAATATATCGACATTTATTATATTAATGTTGCAAAAGATATTCGACAGAATGAAAATATTGATTGTTACGGAACATCCTAGCATTATTGAAATTGAACAACACTCCGAGGGCACCAATTTTCAGTTCCATTATACGATAAGAGAAGACGTGCTAAAAATTCTGAAAACACTGAGTCCAAAGATAACAACTGGATGTGACCAAATTCCAGCCAAATTACTAAAACATGCCTCTTTACAAATTGCCCCAGTTATTTCAATCATAATAAACAAAGTTTTATATGAAGGCACCTTTCCAAATAACTTAAAGAAAGCAGCGTGATCCCTGTATACAAAAAATCTGGCAAATTAAATAAATCAAATTATCGACCTGTGAGTATTTTACCAATTGTAGCAAAAGTTTTTGAAAAAGTTCTAGCCCACCAGATCACTCCCTTTTTAAACACAGTATTCTCTTGTTACCTATCAGCCTTCAGGCAGGGTTATGGCTGACAGGACACGCTGCTCACCCTTATTGAAAATTGGCGTAAAGATCTTTTAAAAAATCACTAAATTGGTGCTTTATTAATGTACCTTAGCAAAGCTTTCGACTGCATGCCACATGACCTTTTGATCGCAAAATTTAGAGCTTATGGTGTTCAGGATCAGTCAATAAAAATTTATTAAATCATACCTCACAGATCGTGAGCAACGTGTCCGGATAGGTAACGTGCACAGTTCATGGAAAACCACCATTAAGGGCGTGCCACAAGGTTCAGTTCTTGGCCCAATTTTCTTTAATGTATTCATAAATGACATTTTCTACTTTATTAAACGAGCACGCCTCACAAATTATGCAGATGACAACACTCTTTTTTTGCACATCCAAATATTCAAATTGTAAAATCGTGCCTTGAAGCTGAGGCAGCAAAAGCTATATGGTGGTTTTCCATTAATCTTATGCAAGCCAACCTTGAAAAATTTCAGTTGATATTTTTTAACTGTAAAGTTGAGTCCCCAGTGATACTAGACGGCTGTATAATTCAACCTGAAAAAGTAGTCAAACTTTTAGGCATTAATATTGATGAAAATTTGAATTTTTCGATACACACAGAAGAAATTAGTAGGAAAGCTGACAGACAGCTGAGCGCTCTGAGAAGACTGTCGTTTTGCCTTGACAGCAAGGCCAAATTGGCTCTTTTCAGAGCGTTCATCCTCAGCCACTTTCAATACTGCTCAGCCGTCTGGTATCACTGTAGTGCTCCAAATGCACGTTGTATGGAAAAGATTCAGGAGAGGGCTCTGAAGTGTGTTTATTCCAACCATACCGCCTCCTATGCGTCCCTCCTGAGAAAGCTCGCTTGACATCTCTGGAAGTTGGGAGACAAATGAACATCGCCATTCAGACTTTCGAAATTCTTAATGACTTAGCACCAACCTACCTCCTTGAACTGGAATCTGGAACTCTTTGTCAGAGGCATTGAGAATAACCAGAGACCTCAAAAGTTTCAGAGATGGCCTGCGAGCTTATTTTTTTTCATTTAATTGAGAGCAAAATTAGATTTAGGTCCCTTGAAAATGTGATACAGTTATGCAATTATTAATAAATGACAAATGTTTTTTACGTAACTTTTAGCCATATAATTTATTTTTTCATATACATCATAAGTTTTCTTTTAAAATCGGTAATCTACTTTTATGTGCCAAAATGGATTGTGTAAATTTTAACCATGTATGTTTCTCATTTACATTATTTGTTTTTTTATAAGTATGTTTCTATATAATCCTTAATATATTTTTTTTACATTTCATGTTGACTGCCTGCCAGCCAACCTGCTTGTTTTAGCTGTTATATTTATTGTTTATTTTATATGTCGCTTGTACTAGTTAGAGTTGAGGTTATATGTTTTTATGTGCGATTTAAAATAAATCGTATCTTATCTTATCTTATAAATATATATACCATTGGGTGTTAAACAAATACATATCTGGCGTTAGAAAACATCGGCCGCATGGAGATAAGGGCAATAATTAGGGTCTATTTAGTCGCTTTCATTGGCCATGTTGATTCTTTTATTTTGCTGCTGATTTCTACTCTTGTGTAATACAAAATTATGTTTCAACGTATTTGGAGAGATGACTATTCACTCTACTGCAACATGCAATATATCATTGCAACGGGAATTGCATTTCCATGTGTACATTAGTAAATTAGAACAGCAGCGACAGACGTTTACGTAACTCTACCCCCTAAATCTAAACAGGTTTGGGTGGTCTCAATGACCACTAGAATATATCAATAATCACCAGGACCGTATGTATAGCATGAAGTGAGCTCAGTCCTATTTAAGTTACACCAATGCAATCAAATTTGATTTTACTTTTTTACCGAAGCATTGTTTATTTTGGTCATATAATGCATTTTTAGCCAATACGCTTAGTATAATTTCTGTTTCATTTCTTGTAAAGATTTAGGAAAAAAATCCATAGCGTATTTACGATTGAGATGTGACTTGATGTAAGTTGTTATATTCTCACAATACACAATCTTATCTAATGCCAGACCAAAAAAGTTACCCAAAAGTTAGATACGTTAATACTGAGTGTAGTGATACCAAAAGTGTAAGAATTAGTCGATTCATTGCAAAGATATGGCTATTTTCCGAACTTGACCTCCAGTTTGACAAACATATCGAAAAACACCCCCTATGTTAAAAAATGGGCTGTACAAAAAAACTGATACCACAATTTGTTTGTACATACTACCTGGGATTGTTGCCGAAGATCCATTCTACCATTTTGTTAATTCAGATTGTAGATACTACGCCGGTTGAACGAACTCACTAAATAGAGCCCCTACAAAAACTAGCTCCTGGACTATTTCAGTTGGTCTACCATTGATATCACGTCTTTAATACTGACGCGTCTCTTTTATCTTGTAGAAAATGAGTGATTTATCATGTTTATAATGAAAACTTTTGAAATTTTTCGAAAATTGTATTTAGCCATTTTAATGACCAAATGGCAATATGATAATCTATATTTTTCCAAATGCTAAAAATGTACATTCGGAAAAGTAACCAAAATTTCTAAACATACGGTATCTTTGAAATCTTTAGTGCCTACAAAAGATGACAAAAGATGGCCCAGATAATGTAATATGGGCAATCTTGGTAACGCAATGTTGTTCTCTCAAATAGATTTCGGTTAATTTTGTTTTCTGTGATTGCCAGGAGGATTATTTTTGGGGAAAATATATTTTTTGTTATACCTAAAACGAAATCGCTATACTCCATTGAATTATTGACAGGATGTGTAGCTGAAACCTCCAGTTTTCAAATACCGAATAAATGGTAAACCATCAACGTATTCAATTACTACGCGTTTTGAAGAAACTAAACACAATAATTATGTTATAAAAATACTTTATTCATACAATATCACAGACTACACATGTATATAAAAAAAATAACTTTTGATGACAAAATGTTCTCTTCAAATTTCTAAATCAGCATTCATAGACTGTGGAAATCGAGAAAAATAATCATTGCTACTTTTTATTAGATAGATGTAAGAATTGGACAATTGTAAAATCTAACAAATATTATGACAATTTGTCATAGCTGTCATGACCGGCAGCAAACATAGATCATGCAATAAGCAAACTCAAGAGTAGTTATTCTAATTACAGAGGGGTGTAATTAGTTATTTTACAGGACGGAGACTAAGTTGCCAGTAACAGTGAGTAACTCCCGAGTCATTGATGGAATAAGTAACAGGAGAGTTACTCAGGTGTAGCTGGCACAGACTCCGGGCAGCCCCGAGGTAAATACGTTAAACTCTCCTCTGTTATATGATCATTACCATTCTCTCGTAGATGAGTATTACTTGACGTATTCCCAGCAGCCACGATATGGTGAGCCAGTGTTGGGTTAATGTTGGCCCAGGATCGTAGACGATAGGCCAATATTTACTCCACCTTGGGTCAACGTTTTGTGGTTGCTGGCTTTGTATTTTCTTAACGATTAGAGGCTGACGATTCCTTTACGGATGACGGCCAGGCAGTCAACCCAGGATTGGAGGTTATGATAACCTTTTCCCATGTAGTCTGGCATCACGTCCATAATCACATTGTGAAGAATCTGAAAATAACAAAATATTTGTTTTATTGTTTTATTGTATGATATCTACAATTATTAATACAAGTTATAATAATCATCCTAATCTGTCAGTAAGAACATAAATAATATTAATTATTAATCAATTGATGCTGGATGTTCCGAAATAGAACATGTATAACCACAATTAAAGAATAAGATATTTTATACCGAAACTTATGTGATGTTTCATAAAATCAATTTTACGTTAAAGAAACGTTTTTTATTACGTTGAACGTCCTATGCTAATGGCAGTAATTGCATTTACCTCGAAATATTCTCCAGTAATTTTCCTCTCAATATGCTGAGCCTGTAATTGAGCCAGTTGAGCATCAAGAGTTTGTGGGTCGTCAAGCAAAGCAATGCAGATGTCAATACCTCCAAGTACACGAAGGGAATGGGCAATAAATTTTGCTGAATAGATGTTGTCTCCATTGACACGGGTGAAGAATTTCTTGGTATCTGGTTTGATTTTGTACATACTGAAAAGTACACAGAAAATAACAGTATGCAATTTAGATATGTATTTTTATATAGATTCTACTTTATATTTTACAAAAATATTTGATGTCATATGTTAAAGTTTATATGTGTAGGTGCTGTAAACTAACACATCATTACTATCATAACATCGTATTACACATTTTTATAATCACATTCTGAGATATATCTATTGGAGTGTACATTAAACAAAACTCACGATTTCCAGATTCTGCTTCCAAAGTCTTGTCTGTCCAAACCTGTACCAAAGACAGAAGCCCACTCTTTCTTCACCACCAGCCTCTGCATCGTATTACACTGAGCTGTACACCCAGCCACCAGGCAAACTAACATCACTCCAAGAACCCTCATGATTTATTTCAACTGTAATCAAAGTAGAATTCAGTTCATTTTATCACATTGTTTAAAAAACGTATATTCACACACGCAAAAATTCTGCATGATAAGGTGTCAACTTGACAGAGCTTCTACAATAGGTGGTGTTCGTAAAATGTGTAGTTATCAACTCGAAATTAGTGTACGCTAGTTTTACCAATTGTAAATCTCTGTAGTGAATCAAAAGGTTAAATCATCAGAGAGATAAGGTTTTACCACATTTCAACCTTATTGATTAATTATTTGTGCTCCACCCAAGTGTGGAGGTACTGAGGCGTAACTTAGCAAATCAATCGCTTTTATAATCGAATCCTATGTTCTATAATGTTGATTCTTGTATATTTTAAAGACAGAGCGCTGTCTACCTTTTTCTGCTGAAGCTGCGGTGTCCTGAACCTGCTTGGCTGTGTGGTGGAGGGCATGTCGCTTATATACTAACCCACGGCATTCCACTTAAAGACATTGGACTCTGTTTTCAAGAGCTTTTATTTTTAGAAGTCCATTCTCAAGAGGACGTGACGTGCCAGAGAACATGATAAGTTAGCAATTATTGTTTCATTGTTTCATTGTTTCATTGTTTCAACCCCCAGACCGCTACAATAAAAACAATCTACCCAGTTGATGTTGTTTTTCGGTAAAATTGCTCACATTTGTTTAATTTGGAACCTTTGCAAATATTGATGTTTAAACACACAATCTTTCATTCCGAATAACTGTAATTTAATCGGCAAGCAAGACGACTTTAGTCGCGTTTGGCGGTGTAAATGGACCAGCGTATAAGTACAGCACTAGTAGAACACATCGTCTACCTTTAACGTTTGTAACACAAAATAATTATACTTATATTCTTTCGCGGTAAACATAATTCTAAACTACTTTTATAACACGTGCAACATTTTAAAACACAAATGTCCTGATCGCGATAGATTTTAGCACTTAACTCTTAAAGCGATGAAATATTTTTGTAAAAACTATGGAGACCAAAGGGTTTTTTCACCTTGCAATCATCATAAATGTCTTAGTTAGATTTTTTTTATTTGAATACTTATGTTATGGGGTATACGGTCATTGTAAATGTTTCAATTCTTGCAGCGCGGAGATCGACATTAGACGTCAGAATCTGACGTCTACAGACGTCACATTCTGACGTCTAAAATCGATCCCCGCGCTGTAAGGGTTAATGTTAAAAAATACGATGTGGTGCATAAATATGACTTTTGTGCTTGAAGGGTTAGATGTGTACGTTATATAAAGTGACATTTAATAGTCATTGGTCAAACTGCATTCTATATTTACCAGTTTGGTACCAAAATAATTCTTGCCACTTAAATCACTTAAAACAATCACCGCAATGCTGTTCACAATAACATACAACTTCACATATAGAAGACGTTAACCAATGATGTGTCAATGGTGAGCCAGCGTCGTAGATAATGGGCCAACAATAAACCAGCACTGTGTCAATGACTTATTTCTGCAGCTGGAGAGGTAATTGAAGACGTATTGTTTAAATTTGTGTAAGATTTGGCCATTATTTGAAACACAATTATCATCCTATTGGCCCATACGGATGGATATGTAATTATGCGGGAGTGCTTCGTAATGCCTACGGCCGCGGTACAGATACCAGTCCCAAGTACGTATTTCACATGTCGGACCGCCACGAATGGCTGATTCGGTAGGAAAATGTTATATTGTGCGTATGATTCGAAAAAAGACGTCATTCTGACCGTGCGCTCCTTTCGTAGTAGTTCAGGTTGTTAGGGTCAAAATAGGGCGAGTGTGTGCACTTTTGGAAGAAATTACCATTTTTAGCCCAGATGATCAGTAACATGCACTCTTTTGATCCTGATATAGCGCAGTCAATTCTGACACGATTACCACCTAATTAACAGCTAATTAGTATCCATAATTAGCAAAACCACGGAAAAATTAGAAAAAAAATAATATCACAAGAATAGGTAGATCGATTTACATGATAATGAGTGGTTTTATTTGTTCAACGTATAGCCTACACGATAAAAATATTCATGAGAAGATCAGTGGTCAAGGTCACGTGATGTGGCTAAGTCAAGGTCAGATGTGAGCAAAGTTTAAAAATTCAGAACCAAAAAGCTAATATTAAATGTTTCAAAGTACATATAATTATTTCACAATAAAAAAAGTGATACACCGATCTAACACCTTTAATATGACGGAATAATGTAATATGTATCTCCAAAACCGGGATCATTGTGGTCTGGACTAGTGATCAAATCATGGATTGTCTATACCACAGATGCGTCGTGTATGGATCGTCATCGGAGGTATAATGCAGTCGATTTCAATAAGTTTATTTTAAAACATTTCTAATGATTTTCCACATCTTATGTACTATTCCATATAGCATAAAGGTCAAGATTAAGCAAATTTTAAGATCAAAATTAAAGAAAAATTAGGAATAGATTTAAAACCAGATGATTTCCTTTTCGTCGTGTTTCATTCTGACGCACGAAAATAATCACATAATTATGAGCCTAACATTTGTCAAACACAATCAATGATGTATAAAAAGCTTATTAGAAAGCATTCACCTGCTGGAACCTCTGACTTCGACGTTTTTTTTCCTCTGTCTTGGACTAGGGTGGCGGGGTAACAGAACGGCCATAGCATGCGCCCAGAGAGGATAGTGCCAAATAAGCCACGTAAATAATCGGAACACCTCAAACAACACTGGCCTGAATAACTAAAAACTGATTTTAAATTCGTAGGTTTTGATTTGTCAGATTCACTTTAAATAAGTGTGAGAGATCCTCTCACATAGGCCTATCGAGAGTTAGATCACTGGGATCCACAACATGTACAACTAACCATAGAGGTGTCAGGTCAGCCAGAGAGAATTCCCACTGGTGAATGGAGAAAGGCTATAGCAAGGAGGTTAGTTTTAACCTCCTTGGTTATAGTATTTGTCTTGCCAGTGTCAAGGCTACACAAACTGAATATCACACTACGGCCACACACCCTGGACTGCTTGAGGATAGGTGTTCAGTCTGATTCACTTTCTATACACCCATACGAGATGGATTTGACAAAGGACCGAGCACATTCATAAGTAGCCTTCTGTGTAGTTATCTTGTTCTATGGGTGCTGCACACGGCGATGGCGAATAAACAAAGACACTCCGGATAAGATTCTTTTGCATTCTTGAACAAATAGACACAACAAATTTGTCGATGATTTTGGTGTCATCAATGACACTAAGCCAAGCACTACATACGGGATAGCAGAGGGATTTGGTGGGGGAGAAATGAGCTGAACATTTCTATTATGCTGACATTGTACCTATCCTCTCACGAAAGAGATGTTGTCATATCCCTTATAATAACATGGAATGTGGAAAGAACACGCATAGTGGGAGATGACATATCCTGACATATGTCATGTAATGCAATGTAGCGGAACTCCAAGCGTTACATGCATCTTGTCAGAGTTGACCACTGTTTATTTTCAAAAATATAGATGATACGTTTCGCCACATAAAGATTACAGCTAGGGAATCTAAGATTAAAAAAAATGATGGTTCAATTACTCTGAAATGTATCCCAGTTTCTATGAAGATTGTATTTGTGTGGGTGTTAGCTTGGTCCGCACACCCATCCATGGTTAGAAAGTGTTGTAGCCTTGGCACTTCACTCGGTACCTCTAACAACACCATCACACTTTATAGAATAGAGTTATCGCTCAACATAATGAGATTGCCAGTAATTGGTACATATTCATCGACATTATATACATGTATATATATTGTACGTTGGTGTTGCGTGAACCATGTAAATCAACATAACATCGAATCGTTGAGGAATGTCTTGAGATGATCACATGCACCATCATCCAAACTGGAAACCAAGATGGATTTCTGTTCATCTCATATCAGTCTTGGGAATGTTTCTATGTATATTTATACTAGAAAAGCTTATCGACATACAGGTTGCTTTAAATCTACAAATTATTTTACAAGGCCATCCAATTGAAAATATAGTAAACGTTTTTCTATTATCACAGACAGATAGACAGACAGACATTTTATTGACAGAAAGAAAGTCATTACAGACTTATTTGTCATAGAAATGAAAGAGATATATGTACATGTATATACAAAATTGTTAATTTGTTAAAATCATATGACAATATACATGGTATGGCATACACAACTAAAATCAAGCTAAGTGGCATTGCCAAAATAAAAACTGTGTATTTCGATTATATAAATGACTACTACTTAAAATAAATTAAAAGGCATTGCCAAGATAACATAGAAGTCAATCATTTTGTTTCCCGCACCAAAGTAAAGTCTGAGTAATAATTCTGTCCTGCGCTCGATCCATATGCAACTCGAAATGGAACCTACCAGTGTAGCCGCAGAGCCACCACCACATCAACAATATATTGTCCTCTAATACTGCCCAACTGAGGAAGGCCTTGTATTACTTTTGTATTGTTCCAGTTGGTAAACAAAAATAAGTTTATTCTAAAAGCTTATAGACAGAGCTTTAATGAAAATCAAATGCAATGTACATCTTTAATATCAGCTATAACTCATTGTTTTGCAGGCAAATTGTATCACACCTTCTGGGGATTGGAGGAGAGGTAGAAGCTATCGAACAT
>OZ024918.1:42069165-42136665 GCA_964017125.1 Flabesymbios commensalis
AATTGCTAACAAAGGTTTTATGATTTATTATGGTAGATATAGGTCCCAGCTAGCAATCCTAAAAAGTCCTAAGCAAAACTCCTGTTCAACTTTGGTAAATTGACGAATAGTCAGCTAGCCAGGGGTACATAATGTGAAGAAAAAAATGGAGTGATGTCATATCTTTGTTACAAGCAAACTAACTTCAGAAATGTGTTTAATAATTGTCAAAGAACAATACCTGGCTGACATTGTTTTACATATTCTCTTTTTTAAAATAGCGAAATTCAAGATGGCCGCAATATACACTAGCTAATATGCTATATCTTCACCAATACCTATGCAAATTGTTAATGTATTATATGGAATCGTATGTTTAGAAGGTCAAGAAATCTGAATATCATAAAATAAGAAACAGTTGAAACGTTTTTTGCAACTTCAATTGTAAAATACGATTACAAACCAACAGTTGTGATGTATATATTATATTAGTTATGTACATTTGTAATGTCAATTCGACATATTTACATGGATAATATCCACACTTTCATTGTGTATATTCTATTTTATTATCATAATAATTCTAACCCTTCGAGTGTCAAGTTTTATCAATGAAAACCCTTGTACATTGCAACGTACGTAATCTAATATGATCTATATACTCATTACAAAAGAATGTCTATTTCCTCACCACTGCTATACAATGTATGATAAATTCACTATGCTAAGCATAAAGACGTCAACATATGCTTAAACCAACGTTTACATGTATTCATTTATGTTTAATCATGTTTATTATTATTTATGTTTGTATTTTATTCATATTTTTTAGTTTTGTTTATGTTTGGAATGTTGTGTACTTGGTCATTTAGTCTCAAGTTATGCAAATGCTCTTGCTGAGAATCTTGTTTTCTTAATGACGATCTAGGGGTACAGAAATTCAATGTATCCTGTGTGTGATTGATAACGAAGTTAACTATTAATTTCTAGGTTTGGACACATGCCTGAATTTGACCATTAGAGACATGTTCTACATGAAATATCAGTTTTTAAACTGAAAAATATCTGGATATTGTGTTGTAGCCACTGGCATAGATCATTAATGGAGCCTAATCCCAGAGTCAAACCCTCTCCTTAATCTCGCTATTATAATTTGTTAACTTATGAACTTGATATTATCAGTCGACAAATGGTGATTATCAAATAGCAATCTTGAACTGTAATAAAAAACGGGATCAATTGATGACATTTAATTTGATAGATAATTAGCATAACTTTAGCCTACGACCATTTAGTGATCGCTCCCAATTGAGTTTTTTTCGTTGATCTAAAATATACACCTAACAGACCATTGGGATCAATACTAATACTTGACAAACAAACCAAATACCGATGTTGTAGGTGGTCACTCCGCCACACAAGCTACTCAATAAATACGAGAGCATCTATTATCTAGGCTAACAAGAATAATTTAAACAAAACTACATCATATACTCATATACTTTAAAAAAATAAAATCACCTAAAATATCATTATTTTTTGTGAAAAATCGCTAAATCAACTTTAAATCAACCATTCTTTGCATTTAAAGTCAAACTGATAGGTTCAATCGATTCCTGGTGTCCAAAAACATAAGTAACGATACCTAACATTTGCAATGTATTTTGCAAGAGATCGTGTATTAAACAATAGTCAATTCCTCGAATTTGAACAGGAGTTTTGCTTGAGACTTTCCGGACATGTTAGTTGGGACCTATATCTACCAAAATACATCATAAAACCTTTGTTAGCAATTTGTCCAGATTATTTTTCCAGAATGACTACATTAAATGTGATCCTGTGCCAAAAGCCATCTATAGCTCATCAGGTTTGATATTGTTATAGTGAGCGATAGCCATGATAACATCGGTGTCGACTGTGCGAACACACACTTTACTGTATCCTGCCTTCTCATCATCAGCCACATGTAAAAGTAGAAGGATATCATCTTCCTCGTTAGAGCAGGGGACCAGGTTGGTCAGATCAGCATTAACAACGGAACACAACACATTCTCCTCCGAAGTTGCAAGTATGGCTGCACCTTTCCTTGGTTGTGATTATCGTTACTTGCTGTGCCAAGAACCGGAATAGTTCAGTTTAATAATCGTTCACACACACGACTTTCATATGACGTACACACGATTGGCTTTATCTAGATGAGAATATATATATATGGTGTAAAAACCTTGTCTGCATAACCTTGGAACGTTTTTGCTGTTCCGGGATTCAGCATCAGCACAATGGCTGCACAATCCAAGAATTTAACGTTTACAACATGGTCGTGCTGTCTCTTTTTGAAGGATGAAGGCTGTCTGCCTTTGTATTAAGCCTCAGTTTGCCTCCCATAGAGAGGGAAATGATTCTCATGTGTGAAAAAATGATCGAGATGTCTGTCTCTGGTTTGACAAGATTATACAAGCTTGAAAAAGAGTGAAGTGATGCTACTTGCCCCTTATGGTCGACTGAACAGTGGTAGCCTTTTTTATACAGAGGTTCTGTGATAGGTTTTGCAGACTCGACAAGTCTTTCTTTGACAAACCTGAGGTACTGTTCTTCACCAAGTACTTCAACATTCCTCACTGTTGCCCAAACAGTGACGTTCATGATATATCTCGTGTCTAGAACCAAAAGATCTTCGCTTTCCTCTAGAAATGGGCTGCCCATCTCTTCAATGTTGACTAATGTTGCTTGGATGCTGTTCATGGTGATGGTGTCCGCTGTCTTTTTTGGTGTGATTTCGAGGTATTATCCTCGAATTCAGTGAACATCTTTGCTACTTCGGGACAAGCCGCCATCCAACGCCTGAGAGCTGGCGGATTGCCGGCAAGACCTATTGCACCACCGGATCATTTGATGATATTATTTGTCTGCTCATGACATTGGTCAATGGCCACGGCAGAATAAATATTATCTGTCTTGTGCACTATAAATTTTCCAGCAAGGAATTCCCCTAGGATGTTTTCTTAGAGAGCAACATCATGTCTCGAATGTGTACAGGTAGCCTATCCACCTACTATTATAGTGTGTGTGGTCGAGAGCAAACATCCATGGGACAACCCTCGTCATTGACTACACATAGAGTTGAAAGTTACCTTCGCGAATGGCTCTAACATACAACAGCATGAGGATGGCCTCCAAAGAAAGTTTTTTGATCCAAAACGCAAACTTTGTTGTGGTCTCATAGTACACCACTGATCCCCGGTCACCGCACCTACCATTTTGGACTTCATTGACATATACACTCTTTGCTCGAGTTTGCGCGTAAACAGAAGGCCCAACAAAATATTAGGTTTTGGTAAGTGTGTGGCGTGTTATCATTGAAAAGGGTGTAACAGGAGTCTCAACAAAATAGTTCAGCTTTTGGTCACTGTGTGACGTGTTGTTATGGCAAAGAGTGTATTAAAGCGACACAATCAGGCTAAAATCATCAAAAAAATCAGTTATATTTTTATTTTGGCTTCTTAATATGACCATATGATGCGAAAAAGTCCATAGGCTAGAATTGAGGAAGTACTTTAAATTTGGGGTTGCTGTGGCAACGTATCAAGTGTGCCGAAAGCCCCATTTGTCAGTTATTCCCGTATTTCTTATGCATGTCCCAAATAAGAAATACGGGAAGTTCGTCCTTATTTCTCGCTTAACTGGTAAATGCGCAACAATTTTTTTAAATACTTACACAATTCTAGTCTATGGACATGCTCAACTCATATGGCCAAATTAAAAAGCAAAAATAAAAATACTTATTTTTTGATGATTTAGAATGATTGTTTCGCTTTAAATGATAAAATAGCATCGTAACAAATCATCTTAGAAGTCCTTGGAATATAATAAAGACACGCAAATACATAAATTCAAATATTATATTTTTTTCGCGGATTTAAAGCAATTTTATGATACCATATAGTGCAACAATGGATATTCAAGGTGATTGACCTCTAGCGGTCACCGGAGGTCAAACTCAAAATGACTCCACGTCTGAAAATATACATTATTGTTTGTAGATATCCCAAAAAAAATTCCATGCTTTTATCACAAAGTGCACACTATTCTTGCTTATCTGCTCTACTAAACCAATCACAGTGCAATTCAAGATCCCCCAGAATGTGAACATAATGGAGTTTGCGAATGCGTTAAGGTCACTTTTAGTCTTCTCTTCTAATAACGGGACATAAAATCTAGTCTATGGCTTATATTCCAAAGGACATTTTCATATGCCACACCATGCCTATTGTTGAACATTGCAAGTATATTTGGGTATCATTTATAGAAGCGATAACTGTCGAGTTGAGATTCGAGCCATGTGAATCAAATGTGTATTGGTGAGGCAGGTAACCGCTACACGTTATGAGCCGTAATGTAAAGTCACCAGCTTAGTTCTCCAAAACTCTTTTTCTACCCAGGTCTTCAAAATATACCATTAAAACATTTAAAGTTAAAGGAAGGTCAAGCGCTTCATAGGATATTTTTTTAAAAATCAATATTGATAGCTTTTACTTATTTTTATTAGGAGTTTATCATCCTAATCTGGGGAGTCTTGATAGGATTTAAGTTTTGCATGTGTTGAAGACAACATTAATTTTATTAAATCATATCTCAATTTATATATAATGTAGAGAATATTAGATGATTTTATATACAATTGAATAACTTTTTTAAAGTATTTATTTCGGCTTGACCAGTTAAATATGATATATATTTTTTTTTCACACGCGGCGCAATGGTTCAAGAATGAAATATATTTCTTTTTGTTAATAATATCACATGATTAATACTAGATTCAGAAGCAAAGAGTTAAAACGTTTCACATGTTATAAGGTAAAGACAAGACATAATTATTAATTATTTCTTACAATTTTAAAATCATACTGGATAGTGGTTCTGAATTATTTTAAAAGCAAATTCACATATTGTAGCTTTTAACTTGTTTGCTAGTTGCAGGTGGTAAAGGGTTATAATAAAAACATGCAAATAATCTTTTTAAAATCACTCTATTTGGGTCACTTTGAAACCTGTGTCGAGACATTTTCCTCACAAAATGCATCTTTCAACAAACAAACAAAATATTATATAACTTTATTAGTAGTAGTTTCAGGGACTATGGGGTAAATTATTTTTAAAATTGGAATATGGTATCTATATTTGCTACGCTCAAATGGTTTTATGAATTTTATTATCATATTTGTGATTTGTACCAATAACAACTGTGGATTGTATGTATAAATGAGCTATTTTCAGTGATGTTATTTTAGGGTGTTAGGGGTGAAAGGGTCAAAATCGAATTTTGGCAAAAAGCATTTTTGAAATCAGCACATTAAAATGAGGTGCTCATCCTACTAAAAATCTTTAAATTAAAATTATCCAGATTATCTCAGATTTTTATTAGAAAAGTTAAAATAAATTACAACTTTTTTAATGAAAATGAAAGAAAGTAAGATCATTTTATTTTTAAGATCATTAGTGGATAGGCCCCCGGTCTTAAAGAAAGAGCTTAAATAAAACGCATATCGCACATGAAATTTCGGCCTTGTCTGGGCTATTTGAAGCTGACCAGTGAGTCATCAGGTTATGTAGGCCTAGTACTTAAATAAACTGTCACCTAATGTGAAGTAAACTGAAACCTGGAACAGCTAATGTGTACTCAGAATCTCACTGAACTCTCTCTGAGCACTCCACGCCCCCAACAGACCACATAAAAACAAGAGAATCATCTTGCTGCATTATTCTGAAGAATGTCAGGTGAGTTTAGGTGCACAGGACTTATCAATATACTTTTTGTCAGTCGGCTGAACGGAATATCTGATCCTCTTGTAACATGAAGTCAGCACGTGCCATATAGATGGTTTCCTGGGATACATGTGTACTGCCCTGTAAAATCAAACAGCAGTAACTACTTGAACAATAAGTATGATAAGCGCGGTTCTAATTTTTTATTTTTCTACGACAGTTGATCGCAAGGTGATATCAAAGTATAAAATATTCATATAACTACAATAAATTTTGTCACCATCGTCGTTATGTATGAATCATGCAATGGAATGTCAGAGCCCAGATTGACTACACATGCCTAAGAGTTAATAGGGTTATTTTCACTAGCTTAAAGTAGGTGGATGGTCACAGGTTGTAGGTTGAGCATAGGTTGTAGGCCCACCCGCATGCGCAGCATGATCAACATTCTAAAGAATGGGGACCGTCAGAATTTTCTGTGAAACTCAATAACCTCGACCTTCTTTGTGTTCACCGATCTGGCTAATACAATGAAGTATGGGGGAGGGCTCTTTATAACCTTGTTTTCACCGAGTGAGTCACTGCGTTTCACAGAATATTGAGTGTTATTAAGTTGAGTGAAGCGAGGCGATTGATCTGTCTTAACAGATCAACAATTAAGCTTATCGGTTTACCGTACGTTGATCTCGTATACAGTAGGGAGAATTGCTGTGTACATAGTGTGAAGTCTAAACTGCAACGGTCCAATATTAAGTTGTCGAACGGATAGAAGCTCTTCTACATCCAATCAGAGCTGGTCCCCACATTGTATCCAGCTAGCGCTGGTCCGTTAGTTGATCCACCAAGCGCTGATCGAAGTAGTAAGCCGGACCTTAGTGGAACCCAGGTGCGTCTGCAGGCATACACAAGGCACGTGGATTGATGTATTTGTTTTACCCAAAAATTTCAACATGGCGGTGACTGAGAGCGATCTTGACCCCAAGGTCCAAAAATATCCATAACTTTTTTAATGACTGTGCGACCTCTGAGCTGAGCATGCGGGCATGGAACTGAAATGTTACTAATTAAAAAAAAATATATTTTTGACCCGATTATTCTCTGATATATTCAGATACGACAGTTCAAGAAAATGTCCCACGAATTTGTACGCGATCAATCTGGGGCTAGCAAGTGCGTACCTTCAAATATTCAGAGTGTGTGTTCTTAGAAACCAATATATAACTTCCTGCTCGTGACTGCAATCAAAACATTTGTTGGCGGCTACAATTTGGGGCTAATTAGTCGTTGGTGAGTAGAATGATCAACGACACTATGGCGCGTTGGTATGCCTACGCAGTGGGTTACCGCTGTCACGATCCCCTGCTCCCCACCCCCTGCTAAACATAGCGATAAAAACATCCTAATTATCGGATTGGCCTCTAATGTGGAGGGGAACATTTTCTGATCACTGACACCACCCACGACCCTATAATTCGTCGAGATGTCACCGGTTCTCAGAGCGGTGAGTTTATATATTTCTACCTCCTCCTATCCCACAATCTGACAAGGGGCTCTGAAAGGAGCCGTTTTGTGTGACTCATGAGGCAGTGAGATCTCTATCATAGCACTGCAGGAGGCGGAGTCTTGTCTTAAGCAATGAGCTCTTTATCATTACATTGCTAGCTTGGGTGATGGCACGGCAGACACGGATGGTTGGCTAACGATGACGGTTCAATGATAGTGGTTTCAAACACACTGCCTGCTCAGAAAGCAGAGCACATCTCCAAAGGGTCAGTCCTTGTCCTTTACTCTGATGGCTGGTCGCTCAAACGGCTGTTTCTTTATGGTTCAGCAGCCCTGTCCTGGTTCCTTGTCTGCCGGACTTGCTTGTCAATGCTTTGTACAATCACCTACCTCACCAGGTGAAGAGAGAGAGGTACTATAAGGTTTATACCAGAACTAGTGCATAATCTCGCGTCAGCCCTCGCACTGCGCGCTCCTCTACTACTACAATCTGATAACAGGAGAAGGGGACGTGACGCAATGGCTAGACTGCCTCGCCAGTCATGCATGCGTCCCGGTTTCTAGCCCGTGTGGGGTTTTCAAAGAAATATCTGTGTTTCTCCCTTCTCAATGTGACCAGGCGATCACGTTAATGGCGGCCTCGTCGAGTTCGGTTGATCCCAGCGGAAACATGTGACCTCGACCCACGGTGATCTCGGCCCAGTGACCTCGGCCCACTTTGGTGATCTCGGCCCAGTGATCTCGGCCCACTTTTTTCTCTCTCGGCCCAGCCTTGCAACAGCGGGATCTATAATGCTATATTAAAACGATCATTGATTTTAAATTTGCTGGTAAACATGTCGATTTTTACAGTTGTCATAATAAAGTAACAGGTATTACGATTAGTAATATATATTATTGGATATTTACTGACAAACCCCCTTTTTGTGATGCCAACAGACGAGCAAACATGTTTCCTTTTAAAAACGAATCTGCTGTATTGTTCATTCGGTTATAGAATAAGAATTTTAGATTGGTCTTCAAATGGTGTGACATTGGAAAAGCAAAGGGTTAAAAGAAACATATTTTACAAGGCTGAATTTCAGAAATTTAGTATTGTTGAATAATTATGTTGATTTTTTTGTGGCCGGTTGTTGTTGCTTAAAAATATGTTTCTACAAAAAGGTTGTTATTATTTACTAATTACTATTTTATTACGCTTAGGTTGATATTAGGTTGTTGCTATTATACATTATGTTCCTGGACATAAAATAAAAATTATAATGTAAATACAATTTAAAAATAAATTTGTCATGGGAATATCTATATACTAAAATATTCTGCTTTTAAAAAGGTAACAGCTGGTTCAAACACTAAAATGATGTTTAAATTCAATTAATACTATTTTTCATTTTCCAGAACTCACGATAAAAGTGAGGCATGTCAATAAACTATATCAAAAGTAATATGGAAATTTGTTCATGTCTATGTATATAAAGATAACAGTCGTTTTAACTTACTATAGTGCAATTTTATTAGTAAATACTTTCCTGGATTTCCACATTCTCGCATCGCTGAGATATGCACATGTACGTTATAGTCATTCCTCTTGTTAGGGGCAGATGATGGATACATTGTAATTAATTTTATTATTGTTATTAATATTATTAGGTGTATTAACATTATTAATTTCACTAAATGTTTAATATATTTCTTTTTAATCCGTTTTTTTTACCAAAATAATGATTGTGTTTATTCACTCCATCTTTTTATTCTTTATCGCGTTTATTCTCTTTGGTCATTCATTTAATTAGGAAGTTTTAAGTGTTTACTATATATTTTCTATTGTTGTAATCTAAGGGATAATCAGATCTGTTTTAATCATTGTAATAACTATTTATGGAGTGTAAGCATTTGTGAAATAATGGCACTATTACAGGGGGTTATATACATTTCACACTCGCTTCCAGCAAATCTCAAAACGTGTCACAGAAATTGAAGCTGGAGAAAAGATGTGATAATATTAATACATCTACAATGTATGGTTAACGGTGATTATGCTTCACGCGTTACTCTCTTTGATTTGTATTCTGTACAATAATTTGATTTTTTTAAAGGCTTATACAGGTTTATTACAGGTTTGTCTATTTAATGATCGGTCAAAATTCATTTTTAAATAAAAAACGATTTAACATGTGTTCTCTACCGTCCACTGATGGAATTGGCAGAGTGTAGATATAATTAGAACATGGCTATCCGGCAACTAACACATTATTTTCTCATCAAACGATTCTTAGACATTCATAAGTATATGGAGGTCTAATTAAAGCTGCACAAATTCATTTTACCGGCCTTTTATATTCAGCGAGCAGTGAGAGAGACGAGGATAGCACTAGTTTGTTTCAACACCTTTAAATGGTCAGCACCCACCCTTAGCCTTAGCTAGGCTCCCAAGGAAAAAAAAATGAAAATTCAAATATTTCTTTCCATGTTCCAGTCCTCATGGGGCGGGAACCCTTAATGCAGTGGTTAAAGCTGTCTCTTGGAAAGTCGGAGATCGCGGGCTCGAGCCCCAGTGTGTCCTTTAACAGGTACGGGTCCAGCCGTTTATAAATGGCCGCCCATTAAAAAACGACCGTGCATTGATAAGCAGTCGCAGCGCACTTCCGGCGAATGTTTATAAACACCCGGGCGTTTATATAAGCGGTCAGCCAATATGGTTAACTGTACATTTTATCTGATAATATCAAGTATTTTCTCTCAATTATATGGGTAATGGGTAATGTGAAGAAACTAAACAAAATACATTATGTTATAAAAACGTTTTAATATACAATAGGCTTATCACAGATTAAACATTTGTTTAAAATTATCGAAAACAAAATTAAAACTTTTGATGACAAAATGTACTGTGCAAATTTCTAAATCAGCATTCATAGACCATGGAAATCGAGATCAATTATCATTATCATTTATCAAGCAATACACAAGCTCAAGAGTAGTTATTCTAATTACAGAGGGGTGTCAGCTAGTTGTTATTTTACAGGACGGAGACTAAGTTGCCAGTAACAGTGAGTAACTCCCGAGTCATTGATGGAATAAGTAACAGGAGAGTTACTCAGGTGTAGCTGGCACAGACTCCGGGCAGCCCCGAGGTAAATACGTTAAACTCTCCTCTGTTGTATTATCATTAACATTCTCTCGTAGATGAATATCACTAGTTGACGTATTCCCAGCAGCCACGATATGGTGAGCCAGTGTTGGATAAATGTTGGCTCAGCATCGTAGACGATGGGCCAATATTAACTCTACATTGGGTCAACGTGTTGTGGTTGTTGGCTTTGTAGTTTCTTAACGATTAGAGGCTGACGATTCCTTTACGGATGACGGCCAGACAGTCAACCCAGGATTGGAGGTTATGATAACCTTTTCCCATGTAGTCTGGCATCACGTCCATAATCACATTGTGAAGGATCTGAGGAAAACAAAATATGAATTTTAGTTTAAAGATTTCTACAATTAATAATAACAAACACATAAAAATTGCAATTATGAACCAAATCTCCCGTGAGAACATAAATAATATCAGGCCTGATAATTAACCAGTTCATACTTGAGAGTTATCCAACAAAACATTGTATAATATTATCTGATAGCAGACATTTTACATTTGTATATAATTTGTACGGAAGCTTTCTATTTCTATCGCATTTCTTGTGTCAATATTAATTAACATTGACTTTGTAATCGTTCTTAGCTAATCGATAAACATTTTTACCTCGAAATATTCTCCAGTAATTTTCCTCTCAATATGCTGAGCCTGTAATTGAGCCAGTTGAGCATCAAGAGTTTGTGGGTCGTCAAGCAAAGCAATGCAGATGTCAATACCGCCAAGTACACGAAGGGAATGGGCAATAAATTTTGCTGAATAGATGTTGTCTCCATTGACACGGGTGAAGAATTTCTTGGTATCTGGCTTGATTTTGTACATACTGAAAAGTACATGTACACAGAAAATAACAGTATGCAATTTAGATATGTATTTTTATATAGATTCTACTTTATATTTTACAAAAATATTTGATGTCATGTGTTAAAGTTTATATGTGTAGGTGTTGTAAACTAACACATCATTACTATCATAGCATCGTATTACACATTTTTATGATCACATTCTGAGATATATCTATTGGAGTGTACATTAAACGAAACTCACGATTTCCAGATTCTGCTTCCAAAGTCCTGTCTGTCCAAACCTGTACCAAAGACAGAAGCCCACTCTTTCTTCACCACCAGCCTCTGCATAGTATTACACTGAGCTGTACACCCGGCCACCAGGCAAACTAACATTACTCCAAGAACCCTCATGATTTTTTTCAACTGTAATAAAAAATTTTAGTTTATGTTATCAGATTGTTTATAAACGTATATTCACACACGCAAAAATGGTGCATGATAAGGTGCCAACTTGACAGAGCTTCTACAATAAGCAGTGCTCGTAAATTATTTAGTTATCAACCCGAAATGAGTGTAACGCTAGTTTTACAAATTGTAAATCTCTGTAGTGAAACAAAGTGTTAAATCATCAGAGAGAAAAGGTTTTAACACATTTTAACCCTATTGATTAGTTATTTAAGTTCCACCCAAATGTGAATGTACTGAGGCGCCTTTTGGGCAATTGAAAATTATCCCTTGCATAATGTATTTACAGAAGATAATGAATTATATTTAACTTTGCCACTAAATTTTGCAGCTCAATCGATAATATAACCAAATCCTCTATTCTATAAAGCTGATTCTTGTATATTTTAAAGACAGAGCGCTGTCTACCTTTTTCTGCTGAAGCTGCGGTGCCCTGAACCTGCTTGGCTGTGTGGTAGAGGGCTGGTCGCTTATATACAAACCTACGGCGTGTTTTTAAAGACATTGGACTCTGTTTTCAAGAGCCTTTATTTTTAGAAGTCCATTCTCAAGAGGACGTGATTTTCAAGAAAACAACTTAAACAATCATTAAACTCTTCAACCGCTATATTATATTAAAATTCACTCTCTTAAAATGTATGTTTCGCTACCGCGGCACACAACTTCAAGTTGGTAAAAATTGCTCGTATTTTTTGAATTTGACAATTTTGCAAATATTGATGTATAAACACTCATTTCGTTTCAAATAACAGTATTTTTTTCGGCAAATAAGACGACAATAGTCGCGCTTAGCGGCGTAAGTGGACCAACGTATAGGACCAGCACTATTGGAACACATAGTCTAAATATAACTTTTGTAACACCCAAAATAATTATCTTTATTTTCATTCGCAGTCAAATTTGAATTGCTACCGCTATTTGAACATAATTCTAACCTTAAATCTTAAAATAAAGCGCACTAGCCTCCTGATTGTGATGTATTTTAGCACACAACCCTTGAAGCGCTGAAATATTTGTGTATAAACCATGGAGACTGAAGGGGTTTTATTCAATTTGAAATAATCATAAATGTTTTTGTCAGCTCTTTCCGCTTTATTTGAATACCTATGTTATGGTGTCTACGGCCATTGTAAATATTTTAATTCTTACAGCGCGGAGATCGACTTTAAAGTCGATCCCCGCGCTGTAAGGGTTGATGGTAAAAAGCATTAATATGATTTTTGTCCTCGAAGAGTTATATGTGTAGGCCTACAATATATAAGTTGACATTGTCATTGATCAAACTACATTCTATTTTTAAGAGTTTGATTCCAAAATAATTTTTGCCACTTAAAGCACTTAAAACAATCACTGCAATGTTGTTTAAACCAGGGTAGGGTGATTAATATAAACGGTTTTTTTCAATTTGAAATAATCATAAATGCCTCATTTAGATCTTTCCACTTCATTTGAATACCTATGTTATGTGGTCTACGGCCATTGTAAATATTTTAATTCTTGCGGTGCGGAGACGTCACAATCTGACGTCAACAGACGTCAGATTCTGACGTCTAAAGTTGCTCCCAGCGCTGTAAGGGTTAATATTAATAAGCATTAATATGACTTTTGTGCTTGAAGGGTTAGATGTGTAGGGCTACGTTATATAAGTTGGCATTTGTCATTGATCATACTATATTCTTTATTTAAGAGTTTGGTACCAAAATAATTATTGCCACTTAAAGCACTTAACCCCTTAACTGCCGGTGTCGCATATATTCGGGCTCTCATTTTTATTAGCACATTAAGTACCACCTTTTAAACATGTTAAAGATAAAATATGACATCAATCAGCAAGATTTGAAAACAGTTGACCTCCATTTTTTCAAATCTGCATAATTTTCACTCACTTGAAGTTGTGGATCGCGTCAGCGAGACACAATTTCAAGTGGGTGTAAATTCAGATTGAATAATTTGGCGGTTAAAGGGGTAAAACAATCATTGCAATGCTGTTTACAATTACCGACAGGGTAGTTTACAATAACATACAACTCGACAAATAGAATACGTTGACCAAGTGGTGATTTAATGCTGGACCATTGTCATGCTAGAGATGTAATTGAAGGCACGGCCAGTAGAAAAGGTAAACGTCATTTGGTACAAAATTCTCATTATCCAGAGCAAAAAAATATCAGATGAGAGCTATGTGTAATAGTGTAATACATCGTGAATTTACTTGGTTTTGTATCGTCGTCTCGGAACTAAAGGGTCATATCTAACACTATGATGAGTGACATATAAGACCCTTTAGGTCCGAGAGGACAGTAGGTCATCCCTAGCATTTGACCTGTAACTCTAATTTAACCCTTCAACCGCCAAATTATTCAACCGAAATTCTCACCCACTTGAAATTGTGTCTCGCTGACGCGATCCACAACTTTAAGTGAGTGAAAATTATTCAGATTTGACAAAATGGAAGTTAACTTTTCAAATATTGCTGATTAATGTCATATTTTATTTTTTTAACATGTTCAAAATGTGGTACTTAAAGTGCTAATAAATAATGAAAACCCGAATATATGCGACACCGGCGGTTAAAGGGTTAACAAATAATAATATTCATGTGACGTCATTCGAATGATAATTAGACACTTCGGTGTGAGTTTTTTTATACAGAATTTAATTTACCCTGGCATGAGAATGTTGCGGAATGTTTCCACTGCATCTTAGAAAAGTCCTGATGTAGTAGATTAAAAACTATTTGAAGAGTTTGCTGCTAATCACGCATGTCGAGAAGTTAGTGTCATAAGAGACTGTGACTAGCTCCATATCCATTCAACCATGAACTTTCAATTGTAATTATTGGACTAAGTGCAACGGCTGAGCTTGAGATTGTTTATCGTTATCTAATACTACATTTGAAAGCCAAAATGCAGTATCTGTTCACATTACAAGTTAGCAGATACTGGTTTTGCAGAGCAGTATTTGTTTCTGCATTTATTTACAGGGAGGTGAGGTTGGGTTAACTTTTAGTTCACAAAATTGTTTTGATTTTTCATGAAATGCTTGTTTTCCGCATGATGTAGTAGTGGTTAGCGCTGCCCATGTCACACCAAAGATCTTTTTTTTCATTCTCCGATATTCCGGTTTTAAAGAAACTAAATATTTCTCCCTGGTCCGCTTGTAAAGATTCGTTATTGTGCAGAATCTCATAGACATAAGATGTAATGTGCTATTCCTCAGCTTTGTGATGCGCCACATATCACATCTAGAGGGCAGATATATCCACTTTACACAAACGTGGCATGAAGCCCCATTGATCTATCCATCTATTATTCATATATTCATATATTCGTTTATTCGTTCATTCGGTCATCATTCAATCAATATATTATTCATTCATTCAATCATTAATTAATGTATCCGTGCATTCATTTATTCAATCATTCAGTCATTTATTTGATCACTCTAATTGTATAATACAAATTTCTAAAAAAATGTAGGATTTTAGTAGGATAAAATCTAAAATGGCCGACTCTCACACAGAAATAGCATAGGGAGTGATATTAAATATCAAATATAATAATATGAAATATAAAAATTGCATAGTTGCACTTTACACATGAAACATTTGCTTGCCCTCGACCACGAACACATAATATTATTTACATTAAAATCACATACTAAATTATTAAAATAACATTGAAGCGGACTTTTTAAATTATAAAGAGGCTGATTGCTTGGAGAGCTAAGGGCGGAAGATGCACTTTACACTGGTTGAATGATAAGTTTTGCTGTGTATATATGTGTTTATATAATCATATAAATGTACTTTGTACAATCCATGTAAAAAAATTGTAAAAGAAAATTAGATCTGCACCATTTCTTCGAAATGACAGCGGTCACAAATGAAGTTTGGTACATCTCTCGTTGTATTTTAAATCAGGATAATTCAGTATATAACATGTAGCTGCCCGTTGACTATATACTAATGCTTGTATGCCATTAAATGGAGACCAGACTGTAGAAGAACGTTCAAGGTTATTGCGAACAAGTGTACTGTACACGTAAGATTTAACATGTATAGGAGCTTTGTAACCAACATAACGTTTTATCATCCCCATCATTCTGTTGCACTTGTATATCAACAATAATAATAATGTTTATTAACCAAAGGCAAATACATCGCCTGTCAGGCACATTTCAAAATACAAATGAAACAATACAGTAAAACAGTGGATTGGAATGTTTCTGTCATTAATATAAGCAACCTCGTTTCTCTTTTTGAAAGCATAATATACATAAGCTGCCAGTTTTCTTAATATAATTTTGTTTTCTATTGTTAACAATTTTGTAAATTTATACATACTAGGATATTGATAATAATATTTTTTATATATTTTAATCTTAGTGCTGTGTATGCAGAACAACATATTACAAAATGATATTCGTCTTCCAGTTCATCCCGGTCACAAATAAAACACAGACGCTCATCAAACGGTGTTGACCTAGGTTTACACCAACTACCAGTTTCTACATGAAGTTTATGATTACGAGTTCTTAATTGAGTTAACGCTAATCTATGTTGAATATTTAAAATAACTGTTAAGTATAAGGAAGGTCTAAAATAAACCTTTATGTTTCTGTACAACAAAGCTTTGTTTGAGTTTTTCAAATTTAAAAAACAGTCTGTTTAAATAACACTAAAAATATATTTACAGCACCAACTCCTTGGTTATACCAAGCTTCGCCGAAACCATATGAACAAAGTAGATTCCTGACTTTACTTACCCAATTTACTATTGTATGATTATTTGTAAGTGCATTAAATTGTACATTATATAAGACTTTTGTCAGACGAGTGTGTTTTATATTAAAACATTTTAGCCAATATTTCACAATTCTAATATATCTCTGGACTATCAATGCTATACGTCCCAGTTCACCATACATAATTTCATTCATTGTGGACCGTTTTACCTTTAAAATATTTTTACAAAAATCTTTATGTACTTGTTCTATTGCTTTAGTGGGATAAAATCCCCATATTTCGCAACCATATGAAAGCACAGGCATCACCATTTTATCAAAAATATCACAATATACAACCTAATTTATATTTACTAATCGCTTCAGCTTACTTCGTGAACTAAACATTGCTTTGCGACCTTGCTGTGCTAATATCGACTGTGTTTGTGTGAATGAACCTGTGTAAGAAAATACCATACCAAGGTAATAAATAATACCATTTATCATTAAAGCTCAATTTTCCTCTTGCCTTAAAAAACAATATTTTTTAGTGACTTTTAGAGTTAATTTCCATCTATACAAAATATAAAGACCTGATTGTAAACCAGTAGAAGTTTTAGCGAGCAAAACGCCATCATCCGCATGTAATAATACAAACAAGTTCATAAAGCCTATGTCAACGCCGGTTGATCCATTATTCCTCAAAAAATCTTCTAAATCATACATTAAAAAAAGGATGAAAGGCTCTCGCCTTGTCGAACGCCTAATGTACATTCAAAGGAATCAGTAATAGATTTTTGTCCTCTCACTTTAGATTTGACATTTTACCCCGAACTCCCAGTTTTAAAAGCTTATACCACAGGTTATCACGTACTACATAGTCGAATGCCTTTGACTAGTCTAAAAATGCACAATAAAGTTTCTTTTTATTGCTGATAAACCAATTAATAACATTATCCAAGACAATTATACTGTCAATAGTACCCATTTTAGAGCGGAAACCACCTTGTGCTTCAATATAAACATAATTGTATTCAGCCCAATGGCTGAGTCTATTATTTAAAATTCTTGTGAATAGTTTGGATATAACAGATAACAAATTTATTCCTCTGTAATTTTCAACTGAACCAACAGATCCTTTATTATTAAGTGGTAGAATTAACCCCTCTGACCAGCTTTCTGGGAAATATCCTTTTAAAAACATTACGTTAAATAACCTAAGTAACAATGGAAGTAATTGATTCTTTCCATAAATTATAAACTTATTCAATATCAAATCAAGACCTGCCGCTTTACTTATTTGGAAATTCCACGACAACTCACCAGTAACAGAAAAAACAATATCCTTCATACATTGCATCCTGTGAACTAGTGGTATTTTGGTGTACAATAAAAAAACAATTCTTCCTGGTAATTTAAAGCATTTCAAAAATGTATTTTGAAATTAGGGTCCGACGCGATTGGCACAAACTCGGGTCGAGATTGTTGCCAATCTCAATCCGACTCGGCACCAATCTCAATCCAAACTAGACGAATTGTGACTTTTACAGTAACAAGCTAGGCTAGGTTTTGTGAGTTTTTGTGGTGGCCATTTAGAATTTGGTTGAGTTATTTTTATTATGACAGATTGATTGGACTTTCGCTAATGAGTTTTTTGGCAGCCATTCTGAACTGTAATTTCAGACTTCGGACTTCAGGCTTCAAATTTTAGAAGTCCCCACTGAGCTTTTGCAGTTTTAATAGGTATATATTTGTTTGTCAAATGAAATCGCATTCAGGGTGCACAGTACACACACTGGCTTGCCTCTCTGCTGATTTAATGTTGTATCACTATCGGCGACGCTAGCCCAACATTAAAACAACATTGATTCAACGTTTTGTGTTTGAAAAGCATTGCAACTATTATTTTAATTGTAGCATTTGAAAGGTTTCAACTCTCCATACCAAATACACAATATTGGTTCAATACTGGGCCACCATTTGCGACGCTGGCCCGGAGTTGAAACATTGGATAAAAGTATTTTAATTATCAAATCTAGAAACTGAAGGGTGGAGTAGGTCTGGACATAGGGGCACCATGTTCACCCTCCTGGCAATGTATGGAGAATCACCCGACATGTCCACTATAGAACCAACATTGGACCCAATTATAGGCCTACTGCCGTGCAAGCCAAAAGGCAGTATCTGCTCACTTTACAAGTAAGCAGATACTGCTTTTTGTATTTGAAGAGCAGCATAGTACAATATCTGCTCACTTTACAAGCAAGCAGAAACTGCCTTTGGAATATCAAGGGTATGGTGGACGAGTGAGTGATTGAGTGAGTGAGTGAGTGAGTGGGTGGGAGGGTGGGTGGGTGAGTGAGTGAGTGAGTGAGTGAGTGAGTGAGTGAGTGAGTGAGTGAGTGAGTGAGTGAGTGAGTGAGTGAGTGAGTGAGTGAGTGAGTGAGTGGATATTTTGGGGTCGTTATTGACACATAATGGCAATATCGCGTCAGATAAAAGCCCAAAATCGAATGACTTGACTTTTTATTTATAGTACACAACACCATAGACACACTGTACACTTCACACCTTTGAACAGTTTGAAACATTGTATATGCACAACCTTGCTCACAAACATCAGATCCGGCATGGATTCAAAACCAGAAGTTTTGAGTAACAACCTGACCGACTGAGCCATTGAGGACGGCTAATCTTTTCTAAAATATGTAAAACTTTAATGGCCCTTTAGACCACTATGTAGAAGATACATGCCCCATAATTCGTTCACCACATCTAGCTTTAAAATAAAACATATATATTTTTATGTTCATAATGTTTTTTTTTATATCGGTGCTTAAGCATATTCGGTTATTAATCGTACCTCAGTTTGCTTTAATTGTGCTTCAGCAAAGGCACAATGGAGAATATTAAATTATTCACCATACTGTAATATACTTTTATTTCGCGCGGAATTAATTTTCGCGCATTTTCCGCAAGGACCGTGAGCGCGAATTTATGTTCACGCCAAATAATTGTCACCACTAGTATTTCGTGAAATTTGGGACTGGGTTTTAAAGGGTGTGACTGCCGCCGTGAAGCCGACCGTGGTTATGTAATCTAATCGTGTGATTGTCAAGCTATCTTGTGAAAGTTTAGGTCCTAGGATTGATACTGATCACTGAATGACAATGACTTAATGACATGTGTCAAATATATTTTTAGTATGACAACAAAATTATTATAACAATCTGTTTTCACAAATATGTGCACATGTAGTTTTTTGTAACACTCCCCCAATCAAACAGATAAGATGAGCTTTAAAAAAAATTAAAGCCAAAAATATATAGTCATATGTCACTAAAACGACACATGCAGCAAATCAGCAGCAGGATAATAATAAATTAAACGATAACCTGTTGTATTGATAGGGTTAATGAGCCGTGCTGTGTCAAGGGAATTAGCCTCAATGGTCGGTCATCCCCATCCAATTATTTGGTGATCATACCGTTATGTGTACCTCCGATGTTGCGTCATAGTGATTACTAGTCGGGAAGGGTGACGGCAGTCGTTACGGTTAGATAACAAAATAATGTCCCAAGGCCCAAAAAATTAACTTTAAAAAGTAATTTCCCGCGGATTTAAAAGACCGCGAACAGGTCAAAAATCGGTTTTGCGCGAAAATTCATACCCACGAAATTAAAGTATATTACAGTATATGTGATAACAAAAATGTTAGGAAAATTATGTTGGAAACAGATATATGTGAAGATGATATTCATTTTTTCTGCAATTGTATCAGCTGCTGACACACCTAATTAATCAAATATCCAAACATCAGATTTTACAGAACTGACGATTGATAGCATGGGTGGGTGTCGAATGGGGTGTTCATAAATTCGCGTTTCTAACATACCTAGCTATTTATCAATATGTTGTCCAAGAATAATATAATACGCTTCCAGCAGTCCAGAAATCTACCGAACCTCATAAAGTTTGAGCTACTGTGGAACATATTTTAAAACAACACAGTCCAGTTCGCATGATTCGTTTACAGTGATTAAATTACTAGCAGTGCGTCAGGGTAAACAACAAATTATTGGCATAGATTTTTCATTTTATTAGTATTTAAATGTGATGTCACAGAAAATACAATGTAAAAACAAGAATGGTTATCACAGGTGATGTGTAGGTTATATTATCATGTACAGGACGGAGAATAAGGTGCCAGTAACAAAGAGTAAATCCTGTGGATAAGGAACAGGAAAACTGTGATGTAGCTGGCACAGACTCCGGGCAGCCCCGAGGTAAATAATATTCAACTGTCCTCTGTAAACAAATAGATTTGTTTCTATCCTAGTAGTATTCGGTGTTTTTATTTCTTAACCACGTTAACGATTAAAGGCTGACGATTCCTTTACGGATGACGCCCAGACAGTCAACCCAGGATTGGAGGTTATGATAACCTATTCCCATGTAGTCTGGCATCACGTCAATGATCACGTTATGAAGGATCTGAGAAAACAAAATATTTTTTTTATTGTATGATTTATATAATTATTAATGAAGACTGCATAATAATAATAATAATAATCAATCTAGTATGTCTGTAAGAACATAAATAATATTAATTAATAACCCATTAATATTATGAAAGTTGTCTAATGGCACATTGTCTAATAATATTTATTAGATTTGTACGGAAGCTTTCTATTTTTATCATATTTTTTCATGAAGGCTTTTTTTAATAATGCGAAACAATAACTTTGTAATCGTTCTAAGCTAATCCTATAATCTTTACCTCGAAATATTCCCCAGTAATTTTTCTCTGAATATGCTGGGCCTGTAATTGAGCCAGTTGAGCATCAAGAGTTTGTGGGTCGTCAAGCAAAGCAATGCAGATGTCAATACCTCCAAGTACACGGAGGGAATGGGCAATAAATTTTGCTGAATAGATGTTTTCTCCATTGACACGGGTGAAGAATTTCTTGGTATCTGGTTTGATTTTGTACATACTTAAAAGTAAACAGATTATCTACAATATAGATTTGTATATTATAGCGTGTTTTTGATATATTTTTTTTTATTTTGCAAAATCAAATTATTGTTAAGTCAAAGTATATTGTAATATGCTTGTTTTAGGCCAAAGTAGCTATTTCCTGATGATGTGAATAATATTTATTACTATCGTAATCTTTTCTACATTGCATATTGGCTACGTATTCTAACAAAACAAAAAGTTATCATAATTTAAATGTTTGTAAACTCACTATTTCCAGATTCTGTTTCCAAAGTCTTGTCTGTCCAGACCTGTACCAAAGACAGAAGCCCACTCTTTCTTCACCACCAGCCTCTGCAGCGTATTACACTGAGCTGTACACCCGGCCACCAGGCAAACTAACATCACTCCAAGAACTTTCATGACTTCTCTACCTAAAATAAGAAGCATAATTGTCTGGTATAGAGGCAGGACACAAAGCAAAATTAATCCCTTTAGGCCAAGTCACACATACCATCACGCCCGTGCAGCGCACAAAGAAAGGAAGAATTTTGGTCAGTGCGTTGTGATTCGCTGGGCGTGCGTCAGAATTCGTTGATGATTTGACGAGAAGCCTGATGAAATGAAATGAATCGGGCTTTAGGCCACCTTTGTGCACATATAAGCTAAACTGGGCCAGGAGAACATCCTGAGGAAGGTGAGATGATTGAGATTACACTGTCCTCCAGACGTGGATGGGGAAGAAACATTTTTTGTTTCTTTCAAACCGCCGTGACCGGGAACCGAACCCCGAACTCTGACGTGAAAGGCAGCGGTGCTAACCAGGGCCCCCGCCCAGAAAGCCTGATGAACGTCATTCATTTTTTGTGTGCGTCAACCTCTGCGCACATTTTTTGCATGTTAAAAAATGTGAGCGTTTCACCACGTGTGAATGTAGACGCCAGAAGAACGTCAGACCAGCGCCAGTCTAACGGTAGGCACAAGTAGAGCACACGCTCTAAATTCGTTGTGTTTTTGTTGACCGAGGTTTGTCACAGTCACACATAAACGACGCAATGTCCACCCATAAAACTATTTAAAAAAAACAATTTGTGTCTGGATTGTGAAAAATGTCGCAAGCTGGTAGCAAATGCACAGCGTGTTTCCAACGCAAAGTGCGAATGAACAGCGCTTTGCTAACGCGTTGGTCGCATACAGTGCGCATTAAACCCTATAATGCTAATGTCGACGATAATAGTAACTTTTATCAGTTTGTTTTGTAGATATGTAACCATTTTTAAAAGAAAAACTGTGTCCTAAATTTATGATAACATTATATGTTTGGACTTAATTTTGACAAATTAAAAACAAATTCTGCACTTAAAGCCGTGTATCTTGTAAAAAAAACACCTAAAATGATTTAAAATAAAATTCCGTTCTTCACAGCTCTAAGGGTTAGCTGCAGAAATACCATAGTCACAGCCTGTTGCTCGAGCGCTAGGCGAACTGGCGGCGTGCTCCCAACGCCTTCTTCGAGTGCTCATGCAGCTAGCGTAGGGCAGGCGCGTTGCCGCGACTGCCCGGCGCACACAACGGGCAGCCATGTGATACAAAGCAAACGTATTTGGCGTTGATATGACGTTGTTCTAGCGCGCCCTACGTGTTTCTGGCGGTCTTTTGGCGTGTTCATTTATGCGTTCATATGCGTTCAATATTCTAAACAAACTCAACTTCCTTGAACGATTAGAGGCCGCACAAAAATATGCGTGGCGTTAGTGCAGCGCGCTCCACGAACCAGTAGCGAGTGTTGACGCACGACCGACGCACGACAGACGCTCTAGCAAAAAATTACCAGTTTTCAGTGCGTGGATCGTGCGTCGACTATGTGTGACTGAGCCTTAAGGCTAGAAAAAAAATCAAAAATGCCGGCACTGAGCGCGCATATAGCGCCTAACTAACGTGTTCCTAACGCATGTCCAGCGAACATATAGCGTATATGGGGCGTTCTAAATGCTTTCTAACGTATTCGTGCCTCTCGCTGGCGATGCGCGATGTATTCGCTAACTTTGTCGCCCTGCTAACGCGCAACGCGGTGGCGAAACACTGTGTATTCGCTGATTTATACACCTGTTTTTATTTATAACACGCTTTGTAATCGTCTTAAAATCGCTGGCTCTTCTCAAATCCTGACAAAATTCATCGACGCACAACGACGCACTGCTCTAATTATTATCACTCAAGACGTGGGCTGTGCGTCGTGTATGTGTGACTGAGGTATAAGCAAAATTAATCCCAATAGTATGAAAATAACTTATCCAATTTTTGACAATAATCCAACAGGTGTGTCAATTTTCTATCCGCCAGATTAACCCTTAAGCCACTAAAATTTGTTTATGAAAACCTTGAAGGCCAAAGGGTTTTTTCTACTTGTAATCATCATAACTGTTTTAGTCAGCTCTTTCCGATTCATTTGACTACCTATGTTATGGGTACGGCCATTGTAAATAGTTTCACTCTTTGCAGCGCGGGGACAGACTGAAGTCGTTAGAATCTGACGTCTACAGACGTCAGATTCTGACGACTAAAGTCGATCCCCACGCTGTAAGGGTTGAAGTAGCAGATACCACGTTTTGCTCCTTATGTGACGATACAGTGGTCATAAACCGCTATTTTCTGTGTTTAAATGTATTGCTAAATGTGTGTATGTATGACTTTGCGAAATAGAACTGCACAAGTCTGTTTTAACGTCTTAATGCAATGTAGCAATGTCATCGATCAAAATATAATACAAAGCAAACTACATAAATTATCATATGTAATCCTTTTTGCACGCTTTAAGATATGTTCAGCTGTTTCTAAGGATAAATAGTTACACATTATTTTTAAAGAGAGCGCACGTCATTACTTGCGTGACACCGCTGATCCTACACTCACAACAAAATAAGCAGGATTTAGTTGGATCAGTAGATAATTCCACTGCTTGCCATGCTAATCAACAAACACGATGAATCGACCCTATGTTGTTTTAATATTGGATCATCGTCAGCATCAAAACAGCATGTCGATGTCTCTTGTTTGATGAGCTACGTGTACGGCTTACCCAGGGCTGCTTTTCTGAGATGAAGCTGTCGTCCGCTGGGTACACAGACTTTTCGCCCCATAGTCAGTTCGCACCATTTTTTAGTGAGACGTTTCGCCCCCAACTCATACTTAGGAAAGAAGTTTCGCCCCCACCCCATAAATAGGAAAGACGTTTTACCCCCGTCTTCATAGTTCAGGAAGACGTTTCGCACCCAAACCATATTTCAGAAAGACGTTTCGCACCCAAACCATATTTCAGAAAGACGTTTCGCCCCCAAGTCATATTTAAGAAAGACGTTTCGCACCCATTTTATTATTAGGAAAGACGTTTCGCCCCCTTTTCATATTTTGGTAAGACGTTTCGCACCCTAATCAGAAAGACGTTTTGCCCCCTATAATTATAATTTGGAAAGACGTTTCGCACCCTTTTCATAATTAGGAAAGATGTTTCGCCCGCTATTCATCAATCAGCATGATATTCATTTTTAAGAAAGACGTTTCGCACCCTAATTATAAAAGAGGATAAGATTGCCGTCCCATGTATTATTCAGAAAGAACTTTCGCCCTCTCTTTATATTTACGAAAGATGTTCTGCACCCCACTCTTAAAATCTGTATAATATTCGTGAAAAAATTACATGCCCACATTGGTTCAACGTCTCGGTTAAAACGAACGAAAATATCTAGGCCTACTTGGATAGAGAAAAAAGAATTATTCGTAATACAGCACAGCAATATAGCGTCGTCACGCCTGATGTAGATCACGCCGTGTTAATTGCAATTGAACAGAATCAGCCTAATAACCCCCTCCCCCCCCCCCCACCGACCCTTTAGATTCGCTCTCCTGGTACATGCAGCCTAATGCAAGTATACAATTCTTACTCTACTCTATGAACGTATATATTTATATGACTCTGTATGTTATACAATATCAATTTTACAAAACAGAATACGATAGGCCTAAATATAAACGCAAGTTTCATAGATAGAAATACTAATATTTATTAGTAAAAATAATAATAGTCTGCAATTAATTGTGATGATGTCGATGTTCCAAATAATATGTTTTGTGGTATGTGGAGATGTTTTCTTGGCCGCTATAAGAATGGGGGCGAAACGTCTCACATAAGGGTTCGAAATGTCTTAATTTAGAAAGGGGGCGAAACGTCTTTTCCAGGGGGCGAAACGTCTCCCCTAGGGGGCGAGACGTCTCAATAGGGGGCGAAACGTCTCACATAGGGGGCGGAACGTCTCACATTGGGGGCGAAACGTCTTCTGTGGGTGCGAAACGTCTCACAGGGGGGCGAAACGTCTTAAACGGGGACAAGTCGTCACGGCGACGGGGGCGAAACGTCTTTGGAGATGGGTGCGAAACGTCTTGGGGGGCGAAACGTCTATGGTGCGGAATGTCGTGGAGCCGTCCGCGGCTGTCCGCTGAGGCTGCTTGTCGACTTGACGCTCCTTGCAGCTTATATACGTTCCCAGTGATGGGTCCTTCACCGTCACTGCACTCACGGAGTGCAAATGTCAACGAGCAGCATCCGAGAGAAAAATAACTAAATTTGGAATCCCATCAGCACTTGACCTATTAGTAATTGCGACAATTTTAACCAATATTGAACAGATTTTGCAACAAAATAGTGAATAAATTGATGAAATGCGCAAGTTTCGACCTCAAATAAGGCACTAGTTGTAAATCAAAACAGTTTTGCTCCTTTTCCTTTATTTGAACCTTGACACTTTCATATTCTGACGTTTAAAGTCGATACCCGCACTAAAGGAGTCAAATATGTATAATGACCGTAGACCCATAACCTGTTACCTTAGGTATCCAAATGAAGCGGTAAGAGCTGACTAAGACATTTGTGATGATTTCAAAATGAAAAAAAAAGATTTCTTGATTTACATTAAAATATTTTAGCGCCCTCAGGGGTAAAGCGTCGGCAATGTCAGCTTCAAATAGAGCAACACAATGTGAGTGGATAATACAGCACTTGAAGAGATGGCGTGATTACTTAGCTCAAGCCAAATATAGAACTATCCATAAATAGTTGCAGTAAAATTGGGTGTTTGCTATCTAAAGCCTTATGTAGATTTTTCTCATCTCCTAAACATTAGGCCTTTCTTATTTGATAACGTGGCTTACAGATTTGTTTAGTGAGATCTCCGACCAGGCGGCGAAGGAGCAAATAAAAAAACACAACATAATTTTTTTTTGTCACTATTCTGGCCAGACGGCGGGATTAAAAATACAAAAACAGATGAAAAAGTGACTGCCCATTCTGAAAATGTTTTTTATAGTTAATAGTTACATGTATTTTTAAATCAGGTGGAAAGCAAATTTAAAAGGCGAAATCATGTTTACTTTTGACCCACTTTGTCTTTGGCCCCAGTGTCTAAATCACTGATATGTACTGCAATGCGATACTATTACCAATGGTAACAAAACATTCTCTGTGTGGATGTCACATGGTTGGAGGGAAATAATTAGAAAAAAAATTGTTTTTGTTCATTTGTTTATTTCATTTGACAAGGCCGAAAATAAATAAATGCTGATTTTTTAATTTGATTTTTTCCATTTTTCTATGATGTAAGCACGGCTGGTCCGTAAACCACATTATCGTTTCAGAGTCACCTTATCGCCTATGTATCATATGTCACTATAAAGGCTGACTTGTATTTAACCAAAAGCAGAATTGTTTCAGGAGTACTGACTATAATTATATAATATAGTCCGAACCTTGTTATGTTATAATGTTTTTTAATGTTTCTTCTAGATTTTTTTATTAAAAAAATGACTCCCCTTTCTGAAAATGTTTTTTTTTATAGTTAATGGTTACTTTTAAACCAGGTTTTGACACGGCCGAAGTGGTATATCAATGATTTATATAAGGTTATTTACCACACTGGTAATTCTGCTAATTCGTGACGTCCCAAGATGGAGACAGTTTGGCTGGTTATAATACATGTACATGTAGTCAAGTCAATTTGAACTTTGACCTAGAACTAATTGCAACAAAATTTATTTTGATGGCATGTGACTCTACATGGGTATCTACATAACATATAAAAGGAACATATTTTTAAAAGCCAAAACTGTTTTTTTTTTATTATAAACAAAAATATTTGAATTATAAAAATTATAAAATCTATTAAAATCTACTTATTGACCAAAAATAAAGCACCAAACAGTTCAGAATAAACAAAAATAAAACATAATAAAAATCCTTTAAAATCCAATTGGTGGAGAGACACCAATTTTCCATGATTCCAAGATGGCCGCCTGCATTTGTTGACCATGATTTTTATATTTGATTTTTCAACAAATAAAGCGGAGAATAAGTGTAAGACCCTTTTTGGTGTGTATGTGATAGGAGAATAATTTTCCGGGAATATTATGATGATTTAAGATCAACTTGAAGGTCATTATGTCTATTGTAAGACATAAAATGTGAAAATGCGATTTTTAACAAATATAATCAGAAAGAAGTGTAATACATCTTTTAAAAATTAATTTTGCCTCGATAATATATTTATGTTATTAGTTTGGTCATATATAAGGTCAAAAGGTCAATTTCAAAGCCAAAAATAAAATTAAAATATTTTAACAAATACAAATGAAAACAAATGTAATACCTCGTTTTGGGGGCGTTTTTGACAGGATAATCTCATTTCTAGCAAAACTTTTATTATTCAAGGTCAAATTCAGGGTCAAATGGTAATTTCAAGGTCAAAAACGTAAAAAGATTTGATTTTAAACAAATCTAAATTAGAACAAGCCGAATAAATACCTCTTGTTGGTATGATTTTAACTGAAAAAAATCTGATACTATTTTGATGATTCAAGGTCATCTACAGTGTCAAAAGATCAAGTGGAACGTATTGAATGTAACATAATATGAGGATATAAATAGGAAAATGTTTTTTTTGTTTGTTTTATATATGAATGGATAATGCATTTCTGTGATTTTGTAACAAACACAGATGAGAATTTATTGCAAGTATAATACATTATACCTCCCATAAACAAATTGGAAGTTCCTCTTCTTAGCCAGTATTTAGTGAAGTGAAATTCGACAACGGCTTAATAGTACATTCGAATTTGTCAACGTCTATTGAAATACCAATAGGATGCATGCTATAAGAGCACACTGTATGACACAATGATGGATATACACTAAACTTTTAACAAGTACACCACTTCACGAGAATGGAATAAACGTAATGTGTACTTATTAGATTTGAAACAAACAAAATTATTCAACTGGTGTCTGCCTCCTGTGGCATTTTGGTATGATAAGTGTTGGTATGAAAATTGTTGGTATGCTAAGTTGCTAACACCACCCTCTAGAAACGCTATTTTTAGTAATGGATGCTCCCCACAATTTTTTTTGTGGAGCAGTTATGCAATATTTTGTGTCTTTGAAACCTAAAGTCAAGTTATGTGCTTCTCTGTTGTAATCCGGCACAGACTACGGAATCTCTGTTTCTAGAAAATAGATGTCAGGATAGTCGCTGCCTGTCATTTTGGAGTCAGCGGTACATAACTGGGCCTTACCTTGGCCAAACACTGTTCTTTTAAATGCATTCATGTCTTAGCAGTATATAGTACATTTTTATCGTTATTCAATTAACATTATTCTCAAATGAAAGAAATTTCCTACTTCTACCACCACGCATTGACAATCGTCACTCATCAGAGGCCTACTGTTATATTTGGTGTGCACCTGTGAAATAAAAACTTTCGGGGCTTAGGTTAATACACACAGTCAAATGTCCCATAAATCAATCAAGTCAAGTAACAGACATAGTACAATACCTCTAGTCGCTTAGGCCTATTATTTTGTTCTCAGATAAAAGTACGTATTACTTGCCTAGGTGTTGCTTACTTAGATTTCAATATATTTTGCACGTGTTTTTTTTACTTCCTGTGTGGTTGTGTCAGTGCATGTAACTCTATGTTTCTGCATTGTTCACTTTTTTATTGTATTTAACATTTGATATTAATTAATTTGTTCTATCATGTGACTGTCAGAGGATATGTTCCTGTTAGTTGTATTAGCCTACATATCATGCAGATATACGTAGGCCTAATAACATTTTCAGTTTATAATTATCATTTTTCACATGGTAACACGCTCCATGGTCTGTTTTACAAGAGACACGTGAAACTTTTCTTTGATGCCGTTAACTAGTGGGAATGTTATGATTTATTTACCAGAAATAGTTTATCAAGTCAAAATAACACACTGGCTCCTATTTTCTTTTTGAATCACATTTTCGCTTTTTGTTCCCTTGCAATTGACTTATGTCCTTGAATTACCTCGCTAATACAAGAAAAAAGATTCTGCAGCTAAAATTAAATTACACATTTTCGCATACATTTGACCTTCAAATTGACCTTTTGACCTTGAATATAACCTTGAATCATCATAATGTTACCAGAAAACTATCAACAATCACTTGCTCCTAGCTATATTCAATTCAAAGTCGTATATGAAATTTTGCTCTGCAAATGGAATGGGGACCCGAGCCTCCTGGGGATAACTGCCTCTCCCACCGAGCTTCCTGGAGCAGTAGACCCTATTAGTGATATTATTATTGACCATATGTTACCTTTCAAAGACTCTACACAATTATCCTGACGGAATTCACGAAGTTATATACCAATAATATAATTATAATGCTGTGGCTGGCCGAGACAGTAAATTATGACGTCATAATTTTTTTTATAATAAAATTTTGTGTTCTATTATGTTTTTTAACTTGGTTCATTACACAATATTTAGACCTAAAATCGTTAATTTCATACCGATATATCGGTACTTCGGGATATATGACGACACGAAAATACCGATCCATCGGTACATCGGGTCCAAAGGGTTAAATTCGTGTAAATTAGGTATCCTTCAACCGATTGGATTTTAGCAGATTTTCTATTGATGATTCTGAGCTGAAAAAACTTATGAAATTTGTGGTGGGTTTTTTCATATATTTAATGAGCTAAGGTGGTCAACTGGCGTCTAGGGTTCAATGTGTTAATTGACTCGAACGATCTCAGTAAAGTGTTCTAGATATTACATATGGCGATATAGACGTATGGCGATATAGCCGTATATAGTGATGTGGGCTTGCATTATATAAAAAGACAATTTGATAAATAAAGATATAAAATCATTTACAGCCAGGCAGAACATTCTCCCTGAAATCTTTATGTGTTGAATGAGAGGTGGACTTCAAAAGGTGTTTTGAAAATGTTCCCTCACTTATATTTTTGTATAATTATTTGATTTTTTTTCTGGAATCCCTGAATGTTTACTGAATACTTTGCCATACAAAATAATTCTGTTGCAATTTGTTCTAGGCTGGGTCATTTTTGACCCTACATTGACTGAACTAATGTAGCTGATGTTGTACTGTATAATTTTATAAACTGACCAAAGTCAACACGGAACGCCGATCCAACGCTGCCTGAATGCAGGTGCAGCACTAGAATTGATGGCTATCACCGCGCCCGCTCCTGGCCATCGTCTAGCATTGACTCACCCCTTGTTCACCCTGTCGATGCGGGCAGATTGAAATAAATAGAAATCTAGTTCAACTCATGTACACATACAAGGAACATGAAACATATACCCGATACAGTTTCAATGTTAATTCAGATTCAATAATGGGCGGTTTTTGTGTGTTAAGTCATGAGTTGTGTGATCCGTCCAGCCCAGAAAATGTGCACATTTCCAGTTTTATTTTTCAAAATAACTGATAATTAGTGGACTAAAATAATCTGTTAATATATAGCTCATTGTAATATATACTTTAATTATATTGATGAGCTGAAATCACTTCAACGGACCTTTAAAATATAAAAATTCATAACGTCAACTACCACGGAAACATAATGTCATAATGATATCATGGAAAATACACATATTTGGGACTGTGCTATTGGTGTGCTATATTTAAACATCCCTTTGTCATTTACTCTTATTTTTTACTTATATTTGCTGCTTGGACGAGAGCTACTTGGCACATATTTATACTTTTATGTGTTAGTCGATGAATGGTGCATATGTGTATGATATTGCAACTTATTGTCTAAAATCAACGGGCCGGAGTTAGACATTTCCTATTATGCATTTCATAAGGTAGGCATATCATCGATATATTTGTGGATAAAAACACTTTAAATATTAGCCAGATGTCACTTGTCTTCTTGTCTATGAAGTCCCTCATAGTCACTAGGCGTCGCTATTAGGTAGTCGCTATTAAACAGGTGAAAAAATATAAAAAATATGTAACTCATAATTTTATATATATTTATTTTTATTTTTACAATGTAGTAATAGTTTTTGTTTTGCGAGGCTCAATCGTGTAAGGAACACAAAAGCATAATTTCGATTCTCGGAAAGGTGTATGTCTGTAGTAAATATATTTACATAATAGCAGTGTGTATGTAGTAGCTTTATGTATGGTAACACCTCACAAATAAACCCACCATATGAATTACATGACCATTTTATTTTCCAGTGCAACATTATTCGCCATAGTTTTAAAACTACCAGATATTATAGTTGAATGTTTTGTATGTAGGCTGATATATATCTGTGCTATTTTATTGTCACGTTTGATGCAAATGAAATGGTCACAACATAACAAATTATGTAGCTTAATATGTTGTTATGTACAAATTTTCACGTTTTTGCCACATAGTTACAGAGCTTGTTTTGAGTTTTAGCCCAATCACACAAGACGCACAAACTTATTACTGTACTTTTGGCAAGGTATATGTATGTACTAAATATATCGGTATGATAGGAGTATCTATGTAGTAAAATAATATGTGTTATCACGTAAAAATTAAACCCACTGTGTGAATGATTTATCCGTTTTATTTTCCAATTCAACGTACGTTATTGACCGCAATTTAAAAACTATTAGGAATTATAGTTTTATTTTTAATATAGGCGGATAAATATATCTGACATATTTCAAACTTAGGCTGATGTAAATAAGATGGCAAAAACATAAAAAATGTGGAGGTAAATAGGTGTATATGTACAGGTTTTCACTCATTGAAACAGGCATCGTTTTGAGTTGTAGCTCAAGCACGCAAGAAAAACAAATTATTATTATTGAGCTTTTGACAATGTATATCATAGCAAATACTAACTATTGTTGCATGATAACAGAACTCAGAACTCAGAATCATTTATTCGCCTCTTTTAACAAATAGTATATAGTCTGATAATGATATAAAAATTATTAATAATGTAATCGGCATGGAGACTTGCATTAAGATCAAGATTTGGATCGCAATCATGCAAGCCACCATTATTACTTACCATAAATTAAGAAGACAAATGGATGGACAAAGCGCGTCACTCCGACGCCAGACATACATCGGATACATCACAACAGCCCGTACATCGTCCGCCGACCAAACCCACAAAAAAACAGTTTTTGTGGGTCAGCCGAAAAAAACCCGCACGAGGCCGGCAACACCGAAGCACGACCCGGCGCCGAGGTGGCGCACTCGACCTCTAGACAGCTGATATGGTTTCGGAACATCTAAATATATATATATGTGCAAAAACTATGTGAGACTCCACGACATTCCATATGCGGACATTTTTGGCTCGCAAATGAGATGCCGAGATAGAGCATATTTATTGATTCTGAAACTTTAGTTCACCCGACTCGTGACCTTACATGATAAAATATAATGATTAAATTTTAGAATATCATCGATTACATACATAGCAATTTTCAATTAGACATTGTAGCTGGTACATGTAAAAAAATATATACGGGTATACAATACAAAACCTGGAAAACTATAAGTAAGAAATTTGTCTCGAATTTCGTTTGGTAACCGATTAATTTCATTAAGAATATTATGAGAAATAGATTGGATGGCAAATACATGATTCACTTTCGCTGGAGTCAGATCATCACTGCGTCTAGTGTTGTATCTGGATTGCCTGGTAAAAATCAAGTTTTGAAAATAATCGGGTAAATTCTTTGTTAAATATTTGTAATAAAATTTTAATTATTGATAATTCCGAGAGTTCGTGAAAGTTTATAGGATAGTTTCTCTAAATGATCATTCCTATTTAAATTCTCATCTAATCTGAATCCTGAAAAATCTATCACTTTTGAGTAGCTAATAACAGTATTTTCGGTCTGTATTTCCTTAATTAATATTTTACTTTGTACTTTGTAAAATATACAAAATTTTGTCTTAAAAATATTTAAAGACAATTTATTGAGTTTTAACAATGTAATAATTTTGTCTAGCTCCATATTAATTATGTTTGCAGTTTCCTTGTTATTAGTGTTCATGGGTGCTATAATTGTTGTATCATCGGCGAATAATGTAAATTTAAAAAGGTTACTTGATTTAACAATATCATTTATATAAATTGAAAAAAACAGCGGTCCCAAAATAGATCCCTGGGGAACACCTGTTTTTATATCCAAAACCTGTAAATTTATGTCATCAAAAAACACATATTGTTTTCTATTTGACAGGTACTCTAGCAATTTTCCTGGACCATCAGAGACGCCATAAAATTCCACCTTTTTTATCATTATTTTCTGATCTAATGTGTCGAACGCTTTGGAGAGGTCCAGGAAAATTCCCAGAGGTACCTATCCTTTGTCCATCATTTTTAGTAACTTGTCAACTAATTCTAATGCGGCAAATTCGGTTGAGGGACGTTTAAGATACCCATATTAACTTCTATAGAAAAGTATATTTGTTTCAAAATAAGTATATAATTGATTAAAAATAACACTTTTCACAACCTCAGATGTTGATGGTAGCAGTGATATGAGTCGATAATTTGTTAATGAAGTGTCATCTCCTGATTTGAAAATCGGAACTACTTTGGCTATTTTTAGCTGATTTGGAAATATGCCCATTTTTGAGCATTGGTTTATTATAACAATTAGAAATTTAGAAATAATATCCACTATTGATTTAATTATTATGTTGGAAATACTATCATAACCTGAACTGTTTTTAGAATCTAATTGAGAGATTATTTTATTTACTTCCTTTATTTCAACTGGTTGGAACTCAAATTTAGTATTAGGTTTTGATACCAAGTAATCGCTAAAGTGTTTATGTGGAACATCATTAATTTTGTCTGCAAAATTTTTGCCCATATTTGCGCAAAGCGCATTAAATTTATTTGCTATATCTTTTTTATCAGAAATTTTATGTTTCCCTTGCTTAAAATAGACGGGTAGTCTTGTGTTTTGCTTGTTTTTATGTAATATAGCATTAATCATCGACCATGTTTTCTTCACATTACCACTGTAAATATTATATATGTTTTGATAATGTCTTCTTTTTGCAATTCTAATGCTACGTTTTAATATGTGTTTAAATTGGTGGAGAGGATATCATATTCGATTGTATTTGGGTCACTTTTTCTCATGTTTTCGTATAATTCATTGCGAAATTGAATAGACTTTAAGATACCATGACTAATTCAACTATTTTTCTTATGTTTTCGTGAATTAAATTTTTATTTTTACAAGGTAAACATTTATCTTTAATCGTTTCAATAATAGAAGACATAGTTTCATAATTTATCTGAGGATCAGCTTGGGATTTTGATCTATATTGCCTAAAATGTCTGCAGATATCAGCTCATTTTTGAATTTTTTAATATTTTCGGGACTGTAAATTGAAATTGTAATTGAAACTGTAATGTATTTTGGTTGTTTAATGTAAGAATTATCACCTTCTATGCGTATGAAATATGGTTGATGATCTGACAATTTATCTATCAATATGCCTGATGACGCACGAGTAAGCTTTTCTGAATTTCTCCCTAATAAATTATCGATGAGTGTAGCACTAGAGTTCCTATGTAGTAGCCAAATGTATGTTATCGCGTTACAAATTAATCCACCCAACGCCGTGCAACATACAACGTTATTGTCATGCTTATTGAAAGCTCCATTTTTAGACATAATTAGCTGATATATAAATATAAAACATTTTAATGGTAAATTTGATGCAAACGAAAGAGCCACGACACTAAACATTATCTAACCAAATATTTGTAAACAGTATATGTAGGGCCTAGTTTCAGTCACACTTTTATTAATCGCAGTGCTTGTTCTTAGTAGTAGCATACATGCATGCAAGAAAAATGTGTCCACGTAACTTGAAATGCTTATATTATAAGGATCTGAAGATATTTCGTTAAGCAATACGTGATAACATTTACACATAAACTTGAACCAGAATGAATTATGTGTGCTGCATGGAAAGCGATCATGTGAAAACATCTATTTCGATAGATGTTAGTCTCTGCATCTTCGGACATATTTTTCATTTTCTAGATTTACAACATTGTCATGACAATTAATTATGAGGTTAGTGGGGTGGGTCACCTGACTTTGATTTTTGTTTTGTATTACTGTTGCCACCAGCACTAAACTGTTAGCAGAATATAATAAAACTGGTCGTGTTTCAAGACATCATCATGACCAAAATTGTGAAATGCTATTTTAATGAAATCCAATTTGCAGTATACATTTTTGAGATATTTTATTTATTTATTTAAATGAATTATATAAAAAGCAAAAAAATTACCAAATTTTCCATCCAAGATAATACTTAGTTTTCAAAAATGACAAAAATCCTAATCATTAATTGCAAAGACAAATAAGTATGGTGCATCACATAATGTCTTTAAACTTCTCCCATAATCAGCAACAAGAAATGAGTATTCAAATTTGGCTGCCATGTATCTACTATATATCTAAATATTAATTTGGCAACGTATTATTTAATTTATATGTATATAATTAGCCTATATATTCAAAACTTTATCTTTACTCAGCACGCCAATAACATAATACATAGTGCACAGGTATATTATGTTAGGAAAATATAGTGGTACATTACTTCATAATTATGCCTTCAAACTGAATTTTGTCATACCATGTGCTAATTAAATACCCTAAATAATTATATATTCAATAATGGGGTAGGTCTATACACAGAAGCATCCAGACGCAAAGTATGTATAGAATTCTGGATATATATGTATATGGTAGATGTGACGTGTCAGCAGGATAAATTGAAATATAATGTGAATAATTGACACAAATCAACATGGTATATGTCACATGGTTGCATTTCTAGGTTTGTGATGGCTCTCACAATACATCTCTAGTACAACTATGCTTAAATAAGATATCCGGAAGGACAGGGATCTTTTATCGTTGCTGAGATGTGTTGTGTTCAAATATCTCCAAGGCGAAATATGAATTAGTGGTTGTAATCACTGAACATGTGTTTTATTTGAGGCTTATCCAATACTTCTCGATGTCAAGTACAAATATAAACTAGGCCTACATATATTCTTGGTAAATCCCATTAGAGGAGCCACAGCCATCTGTATATAAAAACAAAATAAACATTAAATGTTCTATCACATGTCTGCTATAAAAACTTCTGCAATAAGTTCTGTAAAAAAACTTATTTAATTCGAGTATCTAAAATACCTGCATACTGAAAATTTTACCTAATAATACTCAAAGAAACACTTTGAAAAAAACAACTTTGCATTAATTGTCAGATGAAACATTCAGTTAAGATTCCGTTCCTCGTTTGGAAATACAGCATGGATTGACTTTTAGACAGCTGTGTAGTGATGTGACTTCATGGTACGAAATATCGGCATACAATAGCATATTTACATTTAACTTCGGGTGACTTTTAGTGGTCAAGCTGTCAAAAAGAGGTGATACATTTAAATTGATTATAACTTAAAATATATCGAAAATTAATAAATAGTTATTTTTTATTGTTTATATGCTTCCTCACCTTAGCCTTAATATACCAGATCACTGTTAGTCAGGTAGCTTAGCAAACAAAAACGATATTTGGCGGATAAAAGCATCAAATTTTGCATGCCTCTCCCATAAGACCCATTAATTAACATTAGCCTAGGTGCCCTTCTGATTTTTAAAAACTGTTGACGTAAAACGTACTAATCCAAAATGGCCACCCTTTTGACCAAGTTTAAAGATTAAATTGATATAATTTTCGATATGATATTAAGCAGATTCATGATTTTGGTATCTACCATAGGGTTTTCATGGATGCCCGACATAAGGTCTCACCACCCTAAATAAGCCGAAATCCAGGGACGTGTCAGCATACCCCTAGCGGGCCTGTTTTTGAACAAGGACATGTCAAGCTTTATCCTGATATGCTACACTCTATGCAGCATAAGACAAAAAATGGTGAAATCGGCCAGCGGAATTGAGACAGTTTACATGTGTTTCAATGGGACTGGCATCTGTGGTGGTGAGCCCATCAGTATACACAAGGGGTCTGGGGTGTTCTGGTATTTTTTTTTTTATTTTTTCCACTTGCTTGATGGAAATATGCTGCTTGATATCTATATTTAATTGAATTTTAACGTCGCTGTAGCGACCTGGGTCTAATAATTGGGATTTGAAAGTATATAATTGGTGAATAAAATGTGACAGCAATGTCTAAAACAAATCTGAAGAGGCGTGTTTTGATGATATGTCATGGATGAAATGCTTGGTTGGTAGTTTAATTGTCAAATGGGCCCTAATAAAAAGAAAACATAGTGAATTTAAGCATGGATGCTACTAAAAACAGTCTATTCTAATATTTGTGGCATGTTTTAACAATTATTTTGAAATTACAAGGTAACCACGACGACTTATTGTGACGATATAGAGGCGGGAATGGCCACTTCATTCAATAATCTATGCAGTGCGATTTTCACAGAAATAAGGCTGATTTTCATGATATGAATGATTTTTCAAAGGGCTCCGAGGGCAACAGTTTTCAATATATTTACTAAATTAAAAAAATATATTGCTCAGAACACCTTGAAGCTTCATACCAGGCCAAAAGAAAATGAGGAAAAAATATATCTCTATATATGGTCTCACCACCCTAAATAAGCCGAAATCCAGGGAAGTGTCTACTAATGATGGAATCATCACACAAAATATTTTGAATGCGACTGTTCCAGCCTCTAGTGAAACAAAATAAAATACTGGGAAGTTATAATTTTGTGCATATTTAATAATCAAGGATATCAGATATAGCTATTTCATAATAACCTCGCAGGGATACAGGGTGTTGATATGGTGTATGTCTGTTCTGTGAAAGAGGGTACGGATTTTAGCAGAATTTGAATAGTTTTGACCTTTTTACACTCCAGGTGGCGTAGCTCAAAATCCGACTGGTCAGTATACCCCTAGCGTGCCTGTTTTTGAACAAGTACATTTCAAGCTTTATCCTGATGTGCTACACTATATGCAGCATAGGGCGAAAAATGGTGAAATCGGCCTGCGGAATTGAGGCAGTTTACATGTGTTTTAATGGGACTGGAGGTTGGGGTGGTGAGACCTAATGGTGTGGCCAGAAATTATTTTGGGCATCGCATTGTGGGTAAAATCTAAGATGACCTCCATTTCTGCAAGGTTAAGCTATAAATTGACATCATTTTCGACAGAATAGACGAAAAAGCATTATTTTGGTGTCTAGCATAGGGTTTTTAGGTGGGTCTATGCCCGACAGAGTGGAGTGGTTTAAAAGTACTTTAGATATGGCATAATGGGTAAAATCCAAGATGGCCGCCATTTGTGAAAACCAAAAATTATTATAGTAATCAACAGATAAAAGCAGATTCGCGATTTTGGTAACAACCATGTGTGATATTCATATATACGCCCCTGTGACTGGTAAACATAATATTTAAGACAGTCTATATACTAACTATACTAAGTGGCGGTCATTAGACAAACAAAATGGCCGCCAGAGGGCCATGACAGGGCACAAAGTATGTGCAATTTGTCATTAGGATTGAGAGCTACATACATGTAGGCGTCATTTGAGAGCCGTCACAGAGCCATGAACGAACACAAAGTATTATAACTTTAACAGGAATTGAGATAGATCAATGAGTTTGGCGTTGATCAGAGTTCTCAGGTATGGCTGACATTGTGGCATTATAAAAAATAGGCCATCAGAGATGGGAATATAAGATGTTGACGTTAGCTAGACAGACATGTTGGGGACTATTGGCCATATTATGGGTCTGACGGCTAGGCCGATGAATATGAATAAGACCTGATAATACATATATATATATTAATTCTAATAAAATGGCAGGTTTTGTGGTTATTCGAAGTCCTGGCTCCTTGTGAGAATTGAAGGCGGCTTTTAAGCTTCGTCTCGGAACTTCAATTATTATTACAAACACTATTTTGTTATATCTTTCATGACATAAAGAGGGGAATTTAATCACGTTTTCGATGAGAACGACTGTACATTTTCTCTGGAATCCACAGATATTTTAAAAGTTTTAAATGTAAAATCAAATATCGCAGTGTTTTAAAACTAGAAAGTTCGCTGCTAGAGACAAAACTGGTGGTCATCATTAACATAAATGGGGGAATTGTGGCAGCACTTAAAATTTGGTCGTCGAAGTCGAATGGCAGCTTATCTGTTACGAAATTTTTCAATCATCTAATAATTTCAAAGAAATTATGTATCATTGTGAATAATCACAAGGGTTCACCACAGTTTGTGGTGGTAATCATTGTGAATAACCAAGGGTTCACCACAGTTTGAAGGTCTTAAAGCTATATGTGGCTAAACTACATAACCTATCGAACAGAAAAGGTAATCCTTGTGCGACACTATATCAAATTCTACATGACCTCGTTACCAAACAGTTTGTAGACAAAGAAATGACAAAAATGCTTCTAAATGCTCATTGATTTTTTTCTAATAGTTTGGTACCTTGTTGTAGGCCTATCAAACAAAATGCCCAAAATGACATTGATAGTCCTGAGAAAATGTGGCAATAATTGTTTTTGACTTGGTATAAAACGTTAGGTCATTTAATAGCTTGGTGGATTTTAAACCTTTAAAAAAGTAATTCAAAATGTTTTTTTTCCGTAGATATTACAGTTTGTTCCAAAAACAGTCTGCATGCTGTATTCGACAGCTACAATTTGTGCAATGCGCTATTCAAAATAAGGAAGCTGCATACTTGCCAAAAAATTCTCCTGTCACGGTCACGTGGTACCCAATTCGGCTTCCTACTGGCCTATATATTTACCCCTTTACCATGCATTGCGTTCTTTATGATCACGCTACCATGTCTAGCATATCTAAGAAACATATTATAGCCATCAAAACCATCCATATATGTTCATTTCAGCAAAAGCTACATAGGCCTAGAGGGGTACTGGGATGATTGCTAGTAGTGGTACTTTTCGCCCCCATCCGGGGAGGGTCATTAGGGATCTGTTCCGTCTGTTGAATGCTGCGTATGGCATTGTATGGAAGCACTAGTATACAGCAATAATACAAGGGCAGCTGCAGCCACCTCGTATCTGGCCATAATCTTCGGGCGGATTGCCAGTGGTATACCCTGGTCCCTCCGCTCAACAGCGGAGCCAATGCAGCACCTGCATCAGTGCATGCGCTGGTGTAGGCCGTGGTAGCTTTAAATAAGCGACAATAGCGTGTGTTGGCATTAGGTCTATCACCACCCTCACATCATCATCTGTACATCATTCATCTCATCAATGACTACAACGTTTTTATGGTATTACAATGTCACTTAAAAGACCATTTGTGCCGAAAAGTGACGTAAAGCAATGTTTTACTACTACATTTCTTTTAGGTCATGACATCGAAATGGCCATTATGGTTTTAAACATATTTATCATTTCTAAAATTATTTTCTGATCATGTCGGCTGGTGTACTTGAGAACCCTGTGATAAACTGCATAATCATCAATTTGTCCTAATTCCGGCGAAGGTTACACACCACATTTCTTGCACGGCCATGTCTCTGTAATAGTTACTTTGTTGTCTGATGGCTGCCATATCGGCTTTTACTACATCGACCTTCTTTAAATTTATTTTAAATGACAACAACATGGTCACATGTCGGCTACATATCTGAAGCCCCTATTGTAGACACGAATATATGTTACTTCCAGTTATAGATATTACCTACTCTTGTCATGAATCTCCTTCTAATCTGTCTAAAATTATAAAAAAAATTGTTTGACACGAACTTGTTTGACCGTTACCTTGTCAAATGGCGGCCATGTTGAATTTTACACACAATAAAATGTTTGAACTTCTCTCTGGCCATACAATTAAATCGGCTATACCTAGAAAACCAACGACATACACCGTGATGCTCCTTCTTTTTGTCCAAAATTATATGAATTAATTGTTCTGACCTTGCACAAATAGCAGCCATCGTAGATTTTACTCGCAATGCTATGACTAAAGTACGTTCTGGCCACACTCCTATGTCGGCCATACTTGAAAACCTTATGGTAGGTCTACACACCAAAATTATGCTTGTGCTTCCATTCTGTCCAAAATGATATCAATTCATTGTTTTACCTCGCACAAATGGCGGCCATCTTGGATTTTATTCACAATACAATGTCTAAAGTACTTTTTTACTATATCACTGTGTGAGACATAACTGAAACCCGTATACTACACACCAAAATCAATAATCTGCGTCTATTCTGTCGAAAATAATATAATTTTATTGTTTTATCTTGTGCAAATGGCGGCCATTTTGGATTTTGTCATTTTTTGGTGTCTTAAGTAAAAAATAATATTGGGCTCCTGGGCTAACTTTGCTCAGGATAGGCTACTGAGCCCTCAAAAAAATTTTGGTGCTTTTATCAGTTCGATATCGTTTTTCCTTAAATTTGATGCTAAGCTACCTGACTATGTTGACCAAGTCGGATGTTCGTGCGGTGGCAAACATAACACATTTAAATATTTTTTTATCTTTATTTTTATCTGATTACATTATTTGATTATATTTTATATTATTAACATGGTGCAATTTGTCTGTAAAATTACATCCATTGGTTGTTTTATGGTTATAAGGGTTCGCAACCAAACCGAATCTCGTCTAGTTAGTTATGTCAACAATTAAGCTAGGAACATGTCTCACAATTTGCACAGTACCTCACCACATACAATAAGCTCATCAAGTCGTTCTGGAGAAAATAAAATTACCTGCGTTCACATGTATTATCTTGAATTTCATGTGAAATCCACGTGTTTAACCTCTTATTTCTATTCAATTAATGGCATGGTGAGACGTTTACCTAAAAACAGGTATATACTTTCTTGTGTTTTTATTGAGTCTATATGTAAGCTATACAACTCCACCTCTGAAAGTGGACATATATATGTTACGCTGAAAACTTAAAAAGCTGTATGAGACCTTAAGCTACCACATTGAGATTGCTATCATACCAAATAGTGTTTATTACGACATGTAGAATAAGATGGTATGAATGGCATTTTGTACATTTTTGTGGTACCGATGACCCCACCTGGCTCATGCACTTTATCAGACCAATAACCATAATCTCACTTGATTTAGAACAACAAATAAACAGCAGCATTTCCAAGCTATTTCACCCAGAGATTTGTGAAGCGCTATAATTGTTGAACCAAAAGAAGTAGTTGTTTCTGTCTATACCTATGTTTTCAATCCAGTGGAATGTGTTCTAGTTACCCCCAACCAATGGTATAAATTAGCATAGTTATTCATAAAAATATGTAAAATGCTGTACCTTTTCAACCAAATCTCTTACAAAGTTGTTCTCGGTGTCGTCAATCATATTTTCCAGTACCAGAAATTCATTTCAATTGCTTTTGAATTTTGCAGATATATTTGATTAACATAAATTAATATGAATTAGCATAATGATAGATACAAAATCTATAAAATGTTTCGACTTTTGAACAAAATAGCTTACAAAGCTGCTTTTGTGTTTCTCCCAACCCGCAGAGATAATTTTAGTTGATTTTTAATTCTGCAGATCTAACTCATTAGCATAGTTTTTAGGCTCCCAGAAAAAGATTGATTTTGTAATTCTAGCTAAATTTGACTTTAGAACGACCTTGCACGACGTTTATTTGACATTGTGGTTAGATTTACATCAAGTGCTACTAAATTATTATTAATCCCTTAATTATGCGATAATGTGTCAGGCTTTTCAAAGTGTGCGTTTAAATGAATTCCAAGTTTATGGGGAAAAATGTTAATTCAAATGTTGTTGTCTACGATTTTGCAAAGATTGGACCTTGACATCATGACCCTGGTGTGACCTAGAATTCACACTTTCACCCGGCATAAGTTTTAAATAGTAACACAAACTAGAGTATGATAGGCCCTGGTATGCATTACGTTATGCAATTATGATTTTTAAAATAATTATAGATTTGGGGGTGAGGTAGGATCATACAGTTAGAATCTTTCCCACCTCCATGATAGGAATATAAGGGTATCAAAGGGCTATTAGCCCATCTGTGCTTGTAGTGGTGTTATAGACATACCTCACTCGGGTGCATACGGAAGAGTGATTTCGTAAGAAAGTATAATATAAATCCCCCTGTTTCTGAAGCATAACGTTTTTAAAATAAACAGAATACAACCACTTTTGACTAGATCTAATACGTTTAACCTTCAAATGGCCTCTGTTTGACATTGGGTGATACGTGTGTGAATGGCCAAGCGTTATTCACATGGATAATATTGTTAATTAAACCTAAGTGTAATTGCTTGTATTCCACAAATTGCTATTATAGCAACAAATGTAACAAACGTATTTTCCTACCATGCACATGATAGAGAGAGGCATGACGCAATGGTTAAAGTATGGCGCTTTGCCGATGTCGCTGCCTGCCGTGCAATTTCGAACCCCGTTTGGTGCAGGATTATCGGAGAAATATCATGTTTCTCCGCCCCGAAACGTTGGACATTGTTTCGATGTTGTGTCCTTGGGCAAGACATTTCACCCTTAAAAGCTTCACTTGACTCAGGTGAAAATGAGTACCTGGTAAGACGAAGATGAAAATGTGTACGATAAGTTCAATGCACCGAAATGGCTACATGACTGTATGCTCTCCGTGGAGTTGATATGGCACACGAATGAGCAGATCCAGTGACCAGGGGGTAAAATATAAAGTCGGATGATAAATTTTCAGAATATAGACCTGTATCTTTACCTTTTTTAAGTTTTTTTTGTGGCGGCCATTTTGAATTATCAAATATGACGTCCCCATTGAAAATTGGCTTTGACTCCCGGCAGATTTAAATTGAGAGGGTCAAAACTATAAGTGTGCAAATGTTCATGCCTGGAGACAAACGTGCACAATTTCACAATAAAATCCCCATAACAGACCCGACAAATGTTGTCTTTACCAAGTGTTCAGAAAAAAATAGATTATATTTGTGATAGAGTGTTTAAGGGTTTTGGTTGGAATAATGTTGGCCCAGCGTCGCAGACGGTGGCCCAGCATTACATCAGCATTGTGCCAATGTATCGTGTTATCTGGTGTTATCTGGCGCCGGGATGTTAAAGCGTCACCAGCATAATGCAGCAGTCAGAAAACACGGTACAATCACCCAATGCTGTTTCAATGACGGACCGGCGTCGAATTCTGTGGGTCAACATTGAAACAGCACTGGTTGCATGCTACTTGTTTGCGCAAATTATACAATTTATTTCCTTTGTTCTTTCCTTAATTATATCCTGGACATTTAGGAGTCTGGCCCATGAGGAAGACCAAAACACTGATTTTTTTGTCTATAGCACTGAAACAGACTAAAGCCGGGCCTCGGTGTTCGGGAATTCCTTTACTATTTTAAACTAAAATCACATATCGTTTCGTTTCATATATCTGTGTACATGTGTAAATCACATATGATATGTATATTTTGTATTTCATGTGTATATTCATGTCCATGTATGCATGTATGTGTACATGTATGTGTACATATATGTACAGTATGTATGCATTACTGTGCATATATTAATTGTATTTCTAATAGCCGTGATTGGGCCATGGTGCTTTAAAAAATAAATTAGCATGTTCTGAACTTAGTTTGCGCTTTTTAGATTCGGTTAATTTTTAGGGCAAGTGGTCTTATGATGTAGATGAGATGTGATATGCTCAGCCCATGGACACGTATTCTCGTACAGGCTACGATATATCGTAGGTTTCGGATTGGTCGAGATGGCCATTTCGACCAATCCGTAGCCCACGATATATCGTAACGTGTACAAGAATACAAGCCGTGTGGTCCATGGGATTTTGTGAGAGGACCAGTGATATATATGTAGAAAGAGGATACCTATTTTTGTCTCGTAATAATCAATGTACAGTATTTGGCAAAATACCCCCGCGAAAGCATCTGCTTGTCTAATTTGTGAATTACGGATACAAACTATTAGCAGTGCGTTAACCCTTTAAGCCATCACAATGCATTAAAGCATCATTTTACATCCCTGAAAACAGACTTAATTTTGGTACAACTAGGGGTTTTAGAACGAAAATTTCCATGAAACTGGTTTACCAATACATGGCAATTTTTTTAAATTTTCAAACCACATCAAGTCATCTTCACCCACTACAAGTCGAGATTTGCGACAGCAATTCGCGACTTGTAGTGGATGGAGATGACAATGGTAAAATCAGGCTTGAAAGGGTTAAACAAGACAACAATTTTTAACATTTTTTTTTATTTTATTTTTGAAAAACAGAGGTGGTATGTATATCATGTACAGGACGGAGACTGAGCCAGTAACAGAGAGTAAATCCTGTGGATAAGGAACAGGAAAACTGTGATGTGGCTGGCACAGCCTCCGGGCAGCCCCAAGGTGAATATTAGTCAACTATCCTCTGTAACCAAATAGATTATTTTCGCTCAACCTAGGATTAGAGGCTGACGATTCCTTTACGGATGACGCCCAGACAGTCAACCCAGGATTGGAGGTTATGATAACCTTTTCCCATGTAGTCTGGCATCACATCCATAATCACATTGTGAAGAATCTGAAAAGGACAAAATATTTGTTTTATTGTATGATATATACACTTATTATTACAAGTTATAATAATCATCCTAATCTGTCAGTAAGAACATAAATAATATTTATTAATAATCAATTGATGCTGGATGTTGCGAAATAGAACATGTAGAACCACAATTAAAGAAAAAGATATTTTATACCGAAACTTATGTGATGTTTCATAAAATCAATTTTACGTTGAAGAAACGTTTTTTATTACGTCGAACGTTCTAGGCTAATGGCAGTAATTGCATTTACCTCGAAATATTCTCCAGTAATTTTCCTCTCAATATGCTGAGCCTGTAATTGAGCCAGTTGAGCATTAAGAGTTTGTGGGTCGTCAAGCAAAGCAATGCAGATGTCAATACCTCCAAGTACACGAAGGGAATGGGCAATAAATTTTGCTGAATAAATGTTTTCTCCATTGACACGGGTGAAGAATTTCTTGGTATCTGGTTTGACTTTGTACATACTGAAAAGTAAACAGAATTTTTACAATTTAGATTTGTATAGGTCTATTTATCTATCTATCTATGCTATTATAGAATATCTCGAATCGCTGTTTCCGGCCACCCAATATATACCTCACAGAAAGGGAGATAGAAGTACCTATTGTTCACCAAATTTTACATGGTTGGGAAAGCCTAGCTAAGATTAAGAATAACCACTGTCACGAGGGCCACACATCAGTCACACACAGCAGCTACATCAACCCTTTAACCGCCGGTGCCGCAAATATTCGGGTTTTCATTTTTTATTGGCACATTAAGTACCACATTTTAAATAATTTAAAGATAAAATGTGACAAGATTTGAAAAGAGTTGACCTCCAGTGAATAATTTTCACTCATTTTAACTTCATTAGGGTAACCCTAACCCCTAACCAACTCCCCCCCCCCCCCCCGCCTCCCCCCAACCACACCAAACAAGCATGAGACATTTAATCCCAATGTCAGGTTAATGTTGTGGAAGCGTATTAAACATGTTAAACAGTGCTCCAACACTAAGCTAACATTCGATTCAAACGTGCATTTTGCACAGATCAACGCTCCCAGCAAACACAAGACGTTGATCCAATGTTGTTTTAATGTAAGGCCAACGTCGAAGACGGTGGGCCAACATTAAAACAACATCGGGTCAACGTCTTGTGTTTGCTGTATAGTCATGGCTACATTATTTTTCATTATATTTTACAAATGTATTGTTAAATACTGTCCCCTTGGCTATTTTTGAATGCTGTGAATAATGTGCCATTACTCTGCCGTAGTCGATTGCGTATTCAGCCACGTATTTTAATGGAGATGTTTGTAAACTCACGATTTCCAGATTCTGTTTCCAAAGTCCTGTCTGTCCAAACCTGTACCAAAGACAGAAGCCCACTCTTTCTTCACCACCAGCCTCTGCATCGTATTACATTGAGCTGTACACCCAGCCACCAGGCAAACTAACATCACTCCAAGAACCTTCATGACTTCTCTACCTAAATTAAGAAACATATTTTCCTAATAAACAGCCTTGGTATTAGCGATACAAATCACAGTCTTAACGAAGGTGTGGACATGGGGTGTACATTAATTGATTAGCTTGTAATAAACCAGATTGCATGGAATATATTGCTTATATTCTTGACAATAATAAGTGGTGTGTAAGCTATACATGATCAAAAATATACATCTCATCTAGTTATTAAAGAATGGTTATGCCACTTTTATAGTGGTAGCTACCACCCGGTGATAATAAACTGACAATGTAGTCATACATTGTGTACGTTGTGTATTCATTATTCGTTTGACATGTGTTTATCACTGTGTGAAATATAGTTATTACCGATGCCCTGGCAGATAAGATGACAGTGCCTATCTCTGCATGTACATATCATCCTATTTGGGAATTTAATTCCTTTTTTTTCGATATGTTTAATAGTGTTTCCGATTCGAAAGACATACATTTCTAAAATTACTTTAAAATGAGCATGCGTTTGCTGACGTGACAGCAGTTTCTGTATGCACGAGATTTAAGTTCCAATGTAGATGTTTCCAAAAACACACAACATCGAGCCTATGCTTGAATGGTGGACCACCGTCTGTGACGTTGGTCCATCATTAAGCCAGCATATGATCAGTGGTTCGTGATTTGTTAGTCACGGCTTACCCAGGGCTGCGATTCTGAGATGAAGCTGTCGTCTACTGAGGCTGCTTGTTGACTTGACGCTTCTTGCAGCTTATATACGTTCCCAATGATGTGTCCTTGACCGTCACTTCACTCACGGAGTGCAAACTTCAACTGACTGAATCGAAATCCAATCCAATCAGCATTGTATAATCCACTTAACCTTTCCCATGCTAGTAACGCTTTAAAGATATTTTGCACTGTTATTGCAACAAAAAGGGTGAATATAGATAAAATGCGCAAGTGTAGACGTCAAATGAGACAGATGTCAGAGAAGGCGCAAAGCAAAAAAAAGTTGAGGAATTATTTGTCCCTTATTTAAAGCTTTTAAAGCTGTACCAGCACTGACGGCTTAAAAATAAGTGAAAATGGGAATAAGTAATACTATGGTATACATCATTTGAAAGGATGTCTTCTTTGTTAGTTCATACATACTTCAAGTGTGACAAATATACCAGTGGAAATTTCGACACTTGGAAAATCACTGCATAGTCAGAATGGGCCACAGTCTGTGAATTTGAGCCAGCATGAAACAGACATTAACCACAGGGTCACGTACTACTTATTCTGGTCAGTGGCTATTTATAGTCAATGATAAATTATCTTAGATATGTATGTGATTTCTTATATTTTAGCCTTTTTCGTGGTGATTATGAATCTGTTTATGAGCTGTAGTAGATCAGGGGTTTGGGATATCATGTGACTAGTTTCATGATTGATAGTATCCATGTGCTCATTAAAAAAAATCCACATGGAGTGAGCATGTGACTTGTTTTTTGCGATTTCATTAATCCCGTCAGGATGAATTTCTAGGATTTCAAGATTTACAGAGCTTACAGTAGGCATTTCTTCTCACATTTTCAAGCCAGATAAGTTAGAAATGTTGTTAGTGTATATAATCCTTTAATGTGTCTTTGTTCATATTGTCGTAAAAATATATTACCTTTGCCTTGTTGTGAGGTGAAGTTAGTATGTTTCGTGATATTGTTTATAGCATATCTGATAAAGATTTACATTATTTATTGTACTAAAAGTTGGGGAAAGTATTCCCCTAAATTCTAAGCCAACATAATATTCCCGTAAAATAGATAGGCTACAACTATTTATGTTATTTGTCTTTTCTCTCTCTTTCTTTTTCTTCGTTTCTCATCATACCACATCAAAGACAGTTTAATACTGCTAGTCGTCATTAACACAAGTAACTCATACGTCTGTTGAATCACAATCATCTATCTCAGTCTTCACAATATTTAATTGTATGAAACAATGATTGATCGAATTCTATCAATATTGGTATACTTTAATTTTTCTGATGGTGTTATTTTCCCTTTATATCAGATAGTCGATTTTGTTTGCCCCATTGAAAGAGTAGTATGCCTGTGTAAACATATTGGCTGCTACCATTATTATTGAGACATATATTTATACACAAAATTAGTAGAAATAAAGCAGATTTCCTATTGATGCGATTACATCTTCGTTAACCCTGACAGCGCGGGGACCGTCTGTAGACGTCAGTGTCTGATTCTAAAGACCCCACACTGAAAGAATTAAAATATTTAAATGGACGTAGACACATAACATGGGTATTCAAATGATACGGAAAGATATTTATGTTGATTTCATATTTAAAAACCCACTTTGGTTGCCATGGTTTATACAAACATATTTCAGCGTTGTAAGGGCTAAGACGTCACAACTGCCCAGCTCTAGTATTAGCAATGTTTTTAACCCTTTAACCGCCGGTGCCGCATATATTCGAGTTTTCATTTTTTATTAGCACATTAAGTACCACATTTTAAATATGTTAAAGATAAAATATGACATCAATCAGCAATCCATTTTGTCAAATCTGAATAATTTTCACTCACTTGAAGTTGTGCATCGCGTCAGCGAGACACAACTTCAAGTGGGTGAAAATTCAAATTGAATAATTTGGCGGTTAAAGGGTTAAATGATATGACCTCACATGAATTGCAATAGAACCTATCTCAACTGTTTTATTGTCACCAAGTTGTCCTGTATAACAGATCAAAAGTCTTAAAACAGCCCCTTGGGATACATCAATTTTCGTTTTTAGTTTAGTAATAAAGTAGTGTATCCCCAAGATCATGATTTTATTTTTTTCAGGATTTTTAGATTTTTAAAAATATTTTTTATCAACATTTCTATGAAACCGCTTAAAACCCAAACAAACTTTTTGTACACCTAAACACTTGCTAAAGGACGGTTAAATGTTCCCACAGCATTGGGCCACATGGTGATGCCGTCGGCCCAGCGTTGGGCAGACAATCAGTGTTGCATGTGTATCACCTCATGTCCTGGCTATAAGACACCAATCAGACACCAATTAGGGGCGATTGCTTTGATCTCCTCGTCCAAGACGTGGGAAGATGTGGTGTAAAGCTCTGTATATTGCTGACTTGTTTTGTTTACATGGCAATATACGACCTGGAAATTTAACCATTTCACTCTTTTTCGGTGCTTTTAAATTGTTTTTTGACTTTTTTGTATTTTTAGTTCAGATCAGTAGGCTATATAGCTTCATATAAGTTAAATTTTCAAAATTGACAACATTGAAAATGTCTCATCCCAAGGGGTCCCTTTAAGTGATTACCGTTGTGGAAAGTATCGAAATGATTATGACAGTTTCCCCCATTACCACCCATGTTAAAAATGTTATTTGAATTTATACATACAGAATTAATCTGGAAGTAGTACAGTGTATGATTGAAAGGGGGCTCACCACAAATTGAAATTATTCATCAGAAGTCCAGGTATTTGACACATTTCTGTAACATTCTTTTATTTACACATCATTTTGTTCACTCGTAATAATATTTTTATCATAATATATTATCGTGATGCTTTTTTATTCGTGTTTAAAATCAAGGTATACATCATACCCTTTGCCTCCTGTTAACATTATCTGCTGCCTCAGTCTGCAGTGGATGACTTTTTTTAAAACGTATTGACGAAAGAATAGACGGGTTGAACTGATTTATTTTTGCCAAAATTGTTCCCACTTTTCGTTATTTGCAATAATTTAGATGATCATGCATTGTTTTTACAACATATTTTGTGCTGACATTTTTAAAAGATCGAATTTATATTGGAATCGGTGCTCAAATAGAGAAAAGATTAAAACTGCGGACTGCGGGAAAAATAACATGACATTGGAATCCAGAACAAACGTTCGCAATTTGATTTTATAGATTATTTTCCGATCATTAACGGTATCTATACGATAAAATATCAGAAATTGCCAGTGTCACAGAAGACGCTATATGAAGATAGATGACCATTTAAGCACAGAAGGAAGTAGAGTACAAAAAGAGCATGTTACCCCATGCAACATTAATTCATATGAATATAACTAGGGACGTATCAGCGAATAAAGTAACTGTATGCCTGTGTAAACAATGAATAACAGTAAGATTTACATTATTTATTGTACTAAAAGTTGGGGAAAGTATTCCCCTAAATTCTAAGCCAACATAATATTCCCGTAAAATAGATAGGCTACAACTATTTATGTTATTTGTCTTTTCTCTCTCTTTCTTTTTCTTCGTTTCTCATCATACCACATCAAAGACAGTTTAATACTGCTAGTCGTCATTAACACAAGTAACTCATACGTCTGTTGAATCACAATCATCTATCTCAGTCTTCAAAATATTTAATTGTATGAAACAATGATTGATCGAATTCTATCAATATTGGTATACTTTAATTTTTCTGATGGTGTTATTTCCCCTTTATATCAGATAGTCGATTTTGTTTGCCCCATTGAAAGAGTAGTATGCCTGTGTAAACATATTGGCTGCTACCATTATTATTGAGACATATATTTATACACAAAATTAGTAGAAATAAAGCAGATTTCCTATTGATGCGATTACATCTTCGTTAACCCTGACAGCGCGGGGACCGTCTGTAGACGTCAGTGTCTGATTCTAAAGACCCCACACTGAAAGAATTAAAATATTTAAATGGACGTAGACACATAACATGGGTATTCAAATGATACGGAAAGATATTTATGTTGATTTCATATTTAAAAACCCACTTTGGTTGCCATGGTTTATACAAACATATTTCAGCGTTGTAAGGGCTAAGACGTCACAACTGCCCAGCTCTAGTATTAGCAATGTTTTTAACCCTTTAACCGCCGGTGCCGCATATATTCGAGTTTTCATTTTTTATTAGCACATTAAGTACCACATTTTAAATATGTTAAAGATAAAATATGACATCAATCAGCAATCCATTTTGTCAAATCTGAATAGTTTTCACTCACTTGAAGTTGTGCATCGCGTCAGCGAGACACAACTTCAAGTGGGTGAAAATTCAAATTGAATAATTTGGCGGTTAAAGGGTTAAATGATATGACCTCACATGAATTGCAATAGAACCTATCTCAACTGTTTTATTGTCACCAAGTTGTCCTGTATAACAGATCAAAAGTCTTAAAACAGCCCCTTGGGATACATCAATTTTCGTTTTTAGTTTAGTAATAAAGTAGTGTATCCCCAAGATCATAATTTTATTTTTTTCAGGATTTTTAGATTTTTAAAAATATTTTTTATCAACATTTCTATGAAACCGCTTAAAACCCAAACAAACTTTTTGTACACCTAAACACTTGCTAAAGGACGGTTAAATGTTCCCACAGCATTGGGCCACATGGTGATGCCGTCGGCCCAGCGTTGGGCAGACAATCAGTGTTGCATGTGTATCACCTCATGTCCTGGCTATAAGACACCAATCAGACACCAATTAGGGGCGATTGCTTTGATCTCCTCGTCCAAGACGTGGGAAGATGTGGTGTAAAGCTCTGTATATTGCTGACTTGTTTTGTTTACATGGCAATATACGACCTGGAAATTTAACCATTTCACTCTTTTTCGGTGCTTTTAAATTGTTTTTTGATTTTTTGTATTTTTAGTTCAGATCAGTAGGCTATATAGCTTCATATAAGTTAAATTTTCAAAATTGACAACATTGAAAATGTCTCATCCCAAGGGGTCCCTTTAAGTGATTACCGTTGTGGAAAGTATCGAAATGATTATGACAGTTTCCCCCATTACCACCCATGTTAAAAATGTTATTTGAATTTATACATACAGAATTAATCTGGAAGTAGTACAGTGTATGATTGAAAGGGGGCTCACCACAAATTGAAATTATTCATCAGAAGTCCAGGTATTTGACACATTTCTGTAACATTCTTTTATTTACACATCATTTTGTTCACTCGTAATAATATTTTTATCATAATATATTATCGTGATGCTTTTTTATTCGTGTTTAAAATCAAGGTATACATCATACCCTTTGCCTCCTGTTAACATTATCTGCTGCCTCAGTCTGCAGTGGATGACTTTTTTTAAAACGTATTGACGAAAGAATAGACGGGTTGAACTGATTTATTTTTGCCAAAATTGTTCCCACTTTTCGTTATTTGCAATAATTTAGATGATCATGCATTGTTTTTACAACATATTTTGTGCTGACATTTTTAAAAGATCAAATTTATATTGGAATCGGTGCTCAAATAGAGAAAAGATTAAAACTGCGGACTGCGGGAAAAATAACATGACATTGGAATCCAGAACAAACGTTCGCAATTTGATTTTATAGATTATTTTCCGATCATTAACGGTATCTATACGATAAAATATCAGAAATTGCCAGTGTCACAGAAGACGCTATATGAAGATAGATGACCATTTAAGCACAGAAGGAAGTAGAGTACAAAAAGAGCATGTTACCCCATGCAACATTAATTCATATGAATATAACTAGGGACGTATCAGCGAATAAAGTAACGGTAACAGAGATAAATATTTATTGCCGACGGTAAGTCTATGCAGACTTATTCGTCATTACATGACTATATACAAAATAAGCATGCTACGTTGGCTTAAAATCAAACGACATCATATACTAAAACAAGCACATATTAAATAAAATATACCTCAGAACTATTTAACCTACAGTTAAACAGCATTGTCGTGATATTTTTAAGTTTCCCGCACCAAAACCAGAAATAAAATAGCTACTGCATAGCAAAAAACCCTGTGGAAAGCGTAGAGACCGAGTAATTACATAATGAGTGAGAGTATAAAGAATTACTTAATGAGTGAGAGTGAGAGTATAAAAAAGAAAACAAAAATACTAGTTATATTTAACATGTTTTAAAAACAATATAAAAAAATGCATTGACTGTCGGCAGGTCGAAACACCAAGAACACGTGTACGCTAGATTTGATGTGCAATGATCACTGATGACGGACCAGTTATAGCAAAAAACTGAACCTGGGTTCCTGTCGCAGCCTCCCCGATAACAGATTCTACCAAACCGGCCTAATCAATTAATCGCACATGAATATTCTAGTAATAAATACTCCAGTAGTAGAATATACTCCAGAAAATACAAACTAGCATTAATTTTGACACAAGTGACTAAGCCTTGACTAGAGCTTAGGCTAAACAGCAGTTGATTACATCTGTTTCCAATATATGTGGTGAACAATACAAGTACAAGTTTGACGGGGTATGGCATCAGAATCCTACTCCCTAACCGTTTTATAAAACGGAGATACGCGACACGCTTAAGGTTTGGAAACAGTTTTAGGTGTATTTTGCTAAGCATATTACTAACGGTCGATGTGAGGATGACATAATGTATGTGAATTTTTCGTCGTTTGAGAGCGAGTCAAATTCAGCGATGTGTAGTTTACGTTCGGCAAGTAAAGTAGTTCTCTGTGTACCGAAGAATGAGCAACTAATTAAAAAAGGGAATTTCGTCATCAATACAGAAGAGGGGTATAGAGGGGTACATAGTAGAACACAAGAATGAGATGTGGTAGAAAGAGTAATGATTTCAATCACAGCATGTGAAATTTAAAAGCAAAAACAAAAAAGTAAGGTACTAAGTAAAGCAAAATAAATAGAACAACAAAACAAATTACCTGACGGACAAAGGGAGATACAAGTGTACCATCGTAAAGTAAATAAGATCGATAATTTATCAGCGAAAAAATAGTGGAGGGATTTAAACATGACTAATACTAGAAATATGACAGCAAATGAAAACAATTATAGAACCATACTAAGAAAAACAGCAGAGAGCGGAACAACAGAAAGCGGCGTAACAGAGCCACGTGACATATAGACTTGAACAAAAGTTATGCGGCAGAGGAAAGTTGAAGAAAACTGTCAAATAACAGTTGAAAAATAGAGTGGGTCAAGAACAAATATATCGAGAGAGACATCATGGAGTTTCAATATTAACATAGTGTTTAAAGTCGCATTTGGCAGGGACAGTCACTTTGCACCTATTTATTTTTCTGATTTTTAATCCGCTTGAGTTTTATATTGCTTCTGAAAATCCCACCTCATAGTGAAAGAATAATATATTTTACAAACATATAAATTCTAAACATCGGTATGCATAATATCCAACGATTCAGTTATTATATGTTTTTATTCAGTCATTAAACTAAATGAAAGCTTATATTCACTGTTGTAAAAAGTGTTGTAAGTAAGTACATCTATATGCGTATTTATGTATCTACATCATGTTTTTCGACTTGATCAAAATTAAAATATTTAAAGCTATTTGTTTGCAAAAGCATATACTTAAACCTTCTCGGATCTAATCTGGAACTATACAAATGTTGTTAACCTTAGTATAGTTATTCGTGTGATAGGCATCTAATACACACTGTCTTTAACATTACTGTCTTTGAAAGTGTATGTATTCCTGGACATGTATTTTATGAGGTATACGAGGTATATTGTAACGGTGATACTTTGACTTCAATCTTCTGTGATAAGTGAGGTATTGAAAGTTTTTGATGGTATTAGATTACAAAATCTCCATTGCGAGTGTCCTATACTTAGAGTTGTAATTTCCAGGTCAATGATGGGCTCTAGTGCCAGATAATCACATTTGAGGTTATATTTATGAGTATGAAACAACAGTAAGAAATTATGTTACAATTTGTGTGAGGTTTGGCCATTATTTAAAACACAATAAGCATCCTATATTAAAGTCACCACATAGAATGACGTGAGGCATCTGTTTACATTTGGCCACTTCATCTTCTAGCATGGTGAAATATAATTGTTTTCAAATTTACCGACGGTATAGTCAAATTTTGATGGGTTTTCCGACAACAGGCTTCCATTGATGCTAGCCATACAAAAAGGTATATTATTTTAGATAAGTATATAATATATATATATTATATATGGATGAATGTATATAATATCAACAATATAAATATATACGTATATACCCGACCGGATCATAGGTAAACTTCTCTTTTAACATTTCCTTCTTTACTGTTGCTACTGATGATTGTTTTGATATAAAAAAAACTATCATCATCAAGCCACGGTGCCGTACGTGCGGCTCATATTAGTGGCAAATACAAGATGATTTGAGGGTTCTATATGTAGAAGTTATAAGATAGGTCGCACATTGTCTGTGTTGGCTTGTTTATGCTGCACAACGACAACGACAAAGGTCATTGTATTCTGGTTACAGACTGAAGACCCTTTCACATCATTGGGCCGGAAAACAGCGCTGATAAACGCTTCGGATAATTGCAAGCAATCTCATATTATGGTCGTATATGGTCGTATATGGGTAATTCTATGAAAAGGCTACCAAGCAAGATGATGCTCTGACCATTTTTTCATTTTAAAATTTAGCGAATTTCAAGCAACGTATGTATAATGAACTTCTTTGTACATAGCTGACATATAACAGTCAGACGGTTCGGTAACCGCAAAAATAGTGACAGATATATTTTTGTTTGATTCAAAATATACACGTCATTTCTGTTACAAGACACATTATGTCTCATAGAGGAGAACATGTTTTCCTGAAACAAACATAAACAAATACATTAATTTCTAGAGTTGTCTTTTATTATTAAATAACACATATCTCAATATTCATCTGAAACAAAATAAATAAAAAAGGAAATGTAACAAATGACAAAACTCCAATCGTCCAGCTTAGCTTGTATCGCACTCGAAGGACTCAACAATTTGATATATTTTTAATAAATAGGCCCAGTATCCACGGTCGGTGTGTAGTTTTTTTGTGATCAGGCACACAAGGGAATTCACAGCATAATGCATAGACATCAACAATTGTAACAGGAATGATGAAGCATAACACAAATGACAAATTTAAATAGAATGACTGTCAAAATTTAACATGTTTAAGTAGTCATGGCAAAACAAATAACAACTAGGAGTAAGTGTTTAACATGTAAACACCCTAAAAGGCTCCCCCTCGCCCTTTAAAATGAAGTTATCAATTAATTTAAATTTTATCAGATAATCAATTTGTACATAGTGGAAGGATAGTGGATCTGATATATGAGAATGGGTTAAAAAGCTAATTCCGCGGACGCTTCTGGTGTGTTCGCGGCGAAAATAATCACATCTAGTTTTAGTTGTATTTGAAATAATATAAAAGCTAAGTTAAACCTCAGCTGCCATGTAAGTTGATTTGAATTTTAAAATTAAAGTAGTGTTGTTTACTTATCTTCATTGCACTATTTAAAACAAATATAAAATGAAGTGATAGTGATGTTTTCAAAGAAGAATCTCACAAAGTGAGTGCGTGCGTGCGTGCGTGCGTGAGTGAGTGCGTGCGTGCGTAAATTAAATAAAATATACCTCAGAACTATTTAACCTACAGTTAAACAGCATTGTCGTGATATTTTTAAGTTTCCCGCACCAAAACCAGAAATAAAATAGCTACTGCATAGCAAAAAACCCTGTGGAAAGCGTAGAGACCGAGTAATTACATAATGAGTGAGAGTATAAAGAATTACTTAATGAGTGAGAGTGAGAGTATAAAAAAGAAAACAAAAATACTAGTTATATTTAACATGTTTTAAAAACAATATAAAAAAATGCATTGACTGTCGGCAGGTCGAAACACCAAGAACACGTGTACGCTAGATTTGATGTGCAATGATCACTGATGACGGACCAGTTATAGCAAAAAACTGAACCTGGGTTCCTGTCGCAGCCTCCCCGATAACAGATTCTACCAAACCGGCCTAATCAATTAATCGCACATGAATATTCTAGTAATAAATACTCCAGTAGTAGAATATACTCCAGAAAATACAAACTAGCATTAATTTTGACACAAGTGACTAAGCCTTGACTAGAGCTTAGGCTAAACAGCAGTTGATTACATCTGTTTCCAATATATGTGGTGAACAATACAATTACAAGTTTGACGGGGTATGGCATCAGAATCCTACTCCCTAACCGTTTTATAAAACGGAGATACGCGACACGCTTAAGGTTTGGAAACAGTTTTAGGTGTATTTTGCTAAGCATATTACTAACGGTCGATGTGAGGATGACATAATGTATGTGAATTTTTCGTCGTTTGAGAGCGAGTCAAATTCAGCGATGTGTAGTTTACGTTCGGCAAGTAAAGTAGTTCTCTGTGTACCGAAGAATGAGCAACTAATTAAAAAAGGGAATTTCGTCATCAATACAGAAGAGGGGTATAGAGGGGTACATAGTAGAACACAAGAATGAGATGTGGTAGAAAGAGTAATGATTTCAATCACAGCATGTGAAATTTAAAAGAAAAAACAAAAAAGTAAGGTACTAAGTAAAGCAAAATAAATAGAACAACAAAACAAATTACCTGACGGACAAAGGGAGATACAAGTGTACCATCGTAAAGTAAATAAGATCGATAATTTATCAGCGAAAAAATAGTGGAGGGATTTAAACATGACTAATACTAGAAATATGACAGCAAATGAAAACAATTATAGAACCATACTAAGAAAAACAGCAGAGAGCGGAACAACAGAAAGCGGCGTAACAGAGCCACGTGACATATAGACTTGAACAAAAGTTATGCGGCAGAGGAAAGTTGAAGAAAACTGTCAAATAACAGTTGAAAAATAGAGTGGGTCAAGAACAAATATATCGAGAGAGACATCATGGAGTTTCAATATTAACATAGTGTTTAAAGTCGCATTTGGCAGGGACAGTCACTTTGCACCTATTTATTTTTCTGATTTTTAATCTGCTTGAGTTTTATATTGCTTCTGAAAATCCCACCTCATAGTGAAAGAATAATATATTTTACAAACATATAAATTCTAAACATCGGTATGCATAATATCCAACGATTCAGTTATTATATGTTTTTATTCAGTCATTAAACTAAATGAAAGCTTATATTCACTGTTGTAAAAAGTGTTCTAAGTAAGTACATCTATATGCGTATTTATGTATCTACATCATGTTTTTCGACTTGATCAAAATTAAAATATTTAAAGCTTTTTGTTTGCAAAAGCATATACTTAAACCTTCTCGGATCTAATCTGGAACTATACAAATGTTGTTAACCTTAGTATAGTTATTCGTGTGATAGGCATCTAATACACACTGTCTTTAACATTACTGTCTTTGAAAGTGTATGTATTCCTGGACATGTATTTTATGAGGTATACGAGGTATATTGTAACGGTGATACTTTGACTTCAATCTTCTGTGATAAGTGAGGTATTGAAAGTTTTTGATGGTATTAGATTACAAAATCTCCATTGCGAGTGTCCTATACTTAGAGTTGTAATTTCCAGGTCAATGATGGGCTCTAGTGCCAGATAATCACATTTGAGGTTATATTTATGAGTATGAAACAACAGTAAGAAATTATGTTACAATTTGTGTGAGGTTTGGCCATTATTTAAAACACAATAAGCATCCTATATTAAAGTCACCACATAGAATGACGTGAGGCATCTGTTTACATTTGGCCACTTCATCTTCTAGCATGGTGAAATATAATTGTTTTCAAATTTACCGACGGTATAGTCAAATTTTGATGGGTTTTCCGACAACAGGCTTCCATTGATGCTAGCCATACAAAAAGGTATATTATTTTAGATAAGTATATAATATATATATATTATATATGGATGAATGTATATAATATCAACAATATAAATATATACGTATATACCCGACCGGATCATAGGTAAACTTCTCTTTTAACATTTCCTTCTTTACTGTTGCTACTGATGATTGTTTTGATATAAAAAAAACTATCATCATCAAGCCACGGTGCCGTACGTGCGGCTCATATTAGTGGCAAATACAAGATGATTTGAAGGTTCTATATGTAGAAGTTATAAGATAGGTCGCACATTGTCTGTGTTGGCTTGTTTATGCTGCACAACGACAACGACAAAGGTCATTGTATTCTGGTAACAGACTGAAGACCCTTTCACATCATTGGGCCGGAAAACAGCGCTGATAAACGCTTCGGATAATTGCAAGCAATCTCATATTATGGTCGTATATGGTCGTATATGGGTAATTCTATGAAAAGGCTACCAAGCAAGATGATGCTCTGACCATTTTTTCATTTTAAAATTTAGCGAATTTTAAGCAACGTATGTATAATGAACTTCTTTGTACATAGCTGACATATAACAGTCAGACGGTTCGGTAACCGCAAAAATAGTGACAGATATATTTTTGTTTGATTCAAAAGATACACGTCATTTCTGTTACAAGACACATTATGTCTCATAGAGGAGAACATGTTTTCCTGAAACAAACATAAACAAATACATTAATTTCTAGAGTTGTCTTTTATTTTTAAATAACACATATCTCAATATTCATCTGAAACAAAATAAATAAAAAAGGAAATGTAACAAATGACAAAACTCCAATCGTCCAGCTTAGCTTGTATCGCACTCGAAGGACTCAACAATTTGATATATTTTTAATAAATAGGCCCAGTATCCACGGTCGGTGTGTAGTTTTTTTGTGATCAGGCACACAAGGGAATTCACAGCATAATGCATAGACATCAACAATTGTAACAGGAATGATGAAGCATAACACAAATGACAAATTTAAATAGAATGACTGTCAAAATTTAACATGTTTAAGTAGTCATGGCAAAACAAATAACAACTAGGAGTAAGTGTTTAACATGTAAACACCCTAAAAGGCTCCCCCTCGCCCTTTAAAATGAAGTTATCAATTAATTTAAATTTTATCAGATAATCAATTTGTACATAGTGGAAGGATAGTGGATCTGATATATGAGAATGGGTTAAAAAGCTAATTCCGCGGACGCTTCTGGTGTGTTCGCGGCGAAAATAATCACATCTAGTTTTAGTTGTATTTGAAATAATATAAAAGCTAAGTTAAACCTCAGCTGCCATGTAAGTTGATTTGAATTTTAAAATTAAAGTAGTGTTGTTTACTTATCTTCATTGCACTATTTAAAACAAATATAAAATGAAGTGATAGTGATGTTTTCAAAGAAGAATCTCACAAAGTGAGTGCGTGCGTGCGTGCGTGCGTGCGTGAGTGAGTGCGTGCGTGCGTGCGTGCGTGCGTGCGTGTGTGCGTGCGTGCGTGCGTGCGTGCGTGCGGGAGTGAGTGAGTGAGTGAGTGAGTGAGTGAGTGCGTGCGTGCGTGCGTGCGTGCGTGCGTGCGTGCGTGCGTGCGTGCGTGCGTGCGTGCGTGCGTGCGTGCGTGCGTGCGTGCGTGCGTGCGTGCGTGCGTGCGTGCGTGCGTATCTGTATTTATATTCATGTTGGTACTATGTGCCGATGGCATTACAGTACTTAATGAATCAATCAATCAAACAGACTTCCGAACTTTAAATTGTTTAGAACCCTGAATACGCACAACCTCGATGACACTCGATGAGTTTTGGAGTACCAACCTGACCGAATATGGCATCTCTCTCTCTCTCTCTCTCTCTCTCTCTCTCTCTCTCTCTCTCTCTCTCTCTCTCTCTCTCTCTCTCTCTCTCTCTCTCTCTCTCTCTCTCTCTCTCTCTCTCTCTCTCTCTCTCTCTCTCTCTCACACACATACATACATACATTATTAAAAAATAGATGAAATTAAGATTTTAATACATCACAAAAGTTTTGACATTCTAGCTATATTCGAAACATGGTTATCGGACACAATACCAAATGAACTTGTAAATATACCTGGTTTTAATGTATATAGAAAGGATAGGCTGAGTCATGATGGGGGTGCTTTAATATATATAAAGGAGACTTTACCTCATACATTTTGTCCAGATCTTATCAATTTTAATAATACTGAAGTGGTTTGGGTTAGAATTGACATTAAATCTTCCCCTTCTTTTTATTTACTTGTATCGTGTGTGTATATAACCCCAAAGCGGACGATGAGAACTATTACCACTGCATGTTGAATCATCTTGACAATGTTCTATCAGAGAATGATGATATTGTTATTCTTGGTGACTAAATTTAACCCTCTAAGTCCTGACGATGCATTAAAGCATCATTTTAAATGCCTGTGAACAGATTTAATTTTCCGGAAATTAAGGGTTTTAGAAGGAAAATTTCTATGAAACTCTTTTACCAATATGTAGCAATTTTCTTTAATTTTTCACCCACTTTAAGTCATCTTAATTCACTACAAGGCGAGAATTGCGACAGCAATTCGCGGCTTGTAGTGGATGAAGATGACAATGGTAAACTCAAGCTTGAAAGGGTTAAACATCAACTACATCTTAGACAAAAATTTGCGTGAAATCAAGCTTATTGTAAAAAAACAGTCCCCTCGTTGCAAACATGATAGTTGGACCTTCTTGTGTTACACAATCATCTCAGTCAGTCATCGATCATATATATACCACGATGCCACTTGGATTACGGGATCCTGATATATACTCTTAGTGAGCATTACTTGATACTTGGAACTCTGAAATTGAAGCGCCAAGATTCTCCTCCACACATTATTCACGAAACAAATTTAAAATGGAATGAATATAAATGATAATATTAGTGATTTCATGAATATTGGACTATATAGTGCTGTTATTAATGCTAAAACAACATCTGATGCCTGGAAAGATTGGTCAAAAAAATGAAATTAGAGTTAAGAAAAGGTCAAATCCATGAATGTCCAACGAAATTTCAAACCTCTATAGACGTTATTATTATCACCGCATGGCTGTTCGATTTGGCTCATCTAACAAGATGAATGAATACGAGAAAGACGGGAAATTTTGCAATTTCAAAAACGCGAAATTTGCAATATTTGAAGAAAAAAATCACAGCCAATAAACCCTGTGATGTTTAGAAAGCAGTAAACCAATCCCTGGGGAAAATAAAAAACGTTCCATAACATTAAATCAGCTGAATGGAATGACCACTTTGCTTCCATTAGAAATACACTGTGTAATAGATTTATAAAAGTTATGAACTAATATGGAAAAACAACTCAAGTATTTATAACTTTAAGTTTAAAAGCCTTATTAAAGAGGATGATTCTAGCATTTATACAAACATTTATAAATGGTGGTAAATTACCCTATGTTAAGTCCGCTAAATATCTTGGCGTAGAAATAGATAGTAAATTATCTGGTCTAACCATATAGATGGATTGTGTAAAACATTGTCTTCGCAGCATTATATTTTTAAAATGTTAAAACAAATTCTCCCAACGAATGATATTAATTTTGTTTACTACGGTATATTTCAAAGTATTACTGATTATTGTATCACTGTCTGGGGCTCTGCTGCACAAGAATTAAAAAAAATACACAATAGAGCTGCACGATTTCTTCGACAAAACTTTGACTTGAACATTCGCGGTTTAGATATTGTGAGGATCTAGGCTGGCAGAATGGTAACGAGAAATCTTGTGTTTTATGATGTTGTCTAACTTGGAAATCACTAAATAATCTAGCTCTTTATTACTTATCTGATCTTATTTCCTTCGCTTCTAAATATCATACTGTTTCAACACGTAATACAACAAGTAATACTCTACAGCAGCCAAGGTGTAATGATTCTTTATATAAATCATCTTTAAGTGTAGACGTTGGAATAAGCTACCTTCAGAAATTAGAAATAAGAAGACATTTTCTATCTTAAATATAAGTTTGAAATATATATTACTAATAATAAAACCCTTAATTGATTCTAGTTAGGGATGCAAAAATGCTATCGATGTACATGTCTTAATGCTTTCTCCTATTTTTGTCGGTTTAGTGCGGGGACATTTGTGTCTTCTTTTCTATACACTTGCTATAAATGTACATTTGTATCTGTAAACCTATCCAATAACTCAAATTCATATATCATCGGCTGATGATCTGAAAAGTCTAACGTACCATTTATTTGAGTTATATTAATATATTTTACTCTTTCACTTCTAAGTGTAATTACTGCGTATATCAATTTTATCCTGGATGTCAAACTTAGTTATGGTGCTGGTCACCTGTATTTGACATTCTAATGTACATAATATTTACAATTGCATATTTATACGATTATTTTGTATATTTGTGTATATCAAGCATGTTGCACAGTACTATTCATGCCAATATACTTAATGCCAATACATATCTAACTGTTATTTCTTATTTATTGCAATTCTAAAATCATAATCTTTTTTATATGTGTATATATGTTTATTTCACTTTTTAGTTGCCTGAACGTTTTTGTGGTGGCTCTTTTGCTAGCGGTTCCAGTCGACCTTAAAAAGTGTCTTCAGACCACCAACGTATATATATTGTTGTGTAAATTCTATGTTTGAATGATGAAACAAATACGTTAATTTATCGATTTATGTTGCTGTGGCTGTTGTTTGTGTTGTAGTACATCACTCGCCATCCATTCTACTTGTTCTGTGCTAGTGGTGATTTGAAAAGGATGTCACCTGACACCTTGTCTCTGTATCATGTGGTAAGACTGGTCAATAATCAAGTGTACTGACGTGCAAAGCCGAAAGGTAGTAACTACCTACTTGAAAAGAAAGCAGTTACTGCCTTTTTGCTTTGCACAACAGTGTACATGGCACTCCTGCCACGTCGAGGTATTTTATAGATAAACGTATATTTTCTACAAGCCATGATTCGTGAGTGTTTTAATGAATGAATCGATTAAAACCCTCACCAGTGACATCGCTGAAGTGCTGCGTGTCATTTTACAATCGTGTCAAGCTGACACTACAAACAAAATTAAATGAAACAGTTTCATTTTAACTTTGAAGCACAGAATGGGGTAGTGAAAATTAGTACACACTTGAGCTTTTTAAAGTTCAAATGTTAGCAATTTCTGATATTTGCTCAATTTGTGATGGTATTGCAGAGGATCAAATACTTTCTTCAACTGCCAGAATCTGTATGGGTCAAAACAAGTACAGGAATTACTAGAGGCCGACTGCTGTGCAAAGGGAAACAGCATTAGCTGTAGGCCTTTCAAGTAATCAGTTACTGCTCTTTGCAGTAATCATGGTAATTGCTTACGTTTTCAAGTAATAAAAAAATGTTTGACGGCATCTAAAACAGACTTGACGATTGTAAGCCGTTTTAATCCTAGTACCAGCCATGCCAAATACTTACAACCCTGGTCTCGGTTTTACCTTTACTAACAGACAAGTGCGCGAAACACACCAACGAGATTGTCAGCGCGACGTCCCGCGCGACGTTTGGGACAATGTTGTCGGCCATACTGGCCCACAATTCAAACAACATTGTCACAAACGTCGCGTGGGACGTCGCGCGGGACGTCGCGCCGGCAATTACGTTGGTGTGTTTCGCGCTCAAGTTGAACTTTGCCTCAAATATCAAGAATCCACTAATCGGAGACGTTAAGACTGACAGAAGTTTGACTTGGGTCTTGGTGAAATCCGGGATATTGATCTTACATATGCATATAAAAAGCGTAAACGGATCAACTATATATATATAAGGAATATGAAATGGATGAAGGAACACATCATGTTGATTATGATAAACTACGTGATGTAACAAAGTGAGTTTTCACATTTTGACACAAATATCTACCCGTCTATCACATATTAATATTATTATTGTCAGCATGCACTGTTTGACTAATCTCGTTAAGGAAATAGCCTCATCTGTATCTGCATCCCTTCTGTCACCAGTCAATAGAAATTACAATCAGTTGATGAAAGCAGACACTGCTGCCACTTCAACCATAATAAAAAAAACAAAAATTTGCTTGGTTTTGTACATTGCAGAGAGTATCACCACCCACTGGTGCATATTGTCTATTCCCGCCGTAGGGGGCGATAACTAATGGTAGCAGGTCTGTGGTTGTCCACTTTGCTATCACTCTTTTGGAGGATACTACACATGATAGATTTTTAATGAGTTTGATTTAACCCTTTCAAGTCTGAATTTACCATAGTCATCTTCATCCACTAAAAGCCTCGCAATTCTCGACGTGTAGTGGATGAAGATGATTTGAAGAGGGTGAAAAATTAAAGAAAATTAGCATGTATTAGTAAATTAGTTTCATAGAAATTTTCATTCAAAAGCCCCTAGTTGTAGGAAAATTAAGTCTGTTTTTAGGGATGTAAAATGATGCTTTAATGCATCGTAGGGGCTTAAAGGGTTAAAATACGTGGTTAATAAATGCGACGAGAAAGAGGGTTATTAACCCTTACAACGCTGAAATATTTTTAGATAAACCCTGGAGATCAAAGGGTTATTATCAATTTGAACTCATCATAAATATCTTAGTAGCTCTTTCTGTTAGATTTGAATATCTAAGTTATGGCTCTACGGCCATTAGAAATATTTTTATTTCTTTCAGTGCGGGGACCGTCTTTATACGTCAAAATAGATTCTGACGTATAAAGACGGTATCCTGATACAACTTCAAGTGGATGGACATTTTTTAAAAGATAACTAAGAGTTAAAGCTAGACTTATTACCGAAGACAACTGTTGTTTTATGAGAGATGTGCACCCGTACATATGATTTAAGCTCATACATTGCTTTCATTATAAAAGAATAATAGAAAAGTACTTAAAAGCGGTGTGGGCACTGAAAGACGTGCCTAATTTAGATTCTACAGAGACAAAGGTCAGGATCTTCTGAATGCTGACTAAAAGTCGAGGGCGTTCACCGGTCCGAAGTGGC
>OZ024918.1:42141665-42145445 GCA_964017125.1 Flabesymbios commensalis
CATCATAGCATGAGACAAAAAAAGAAACTACTCAATTACACGAGTAAAACATGTTTGCTCAAAATTGCATGCGTTTTTGTATTCCGGATATTTTAAATAAATTAAGCAGCATTATAACAGATAAAATAGAAACTCATAGTCGAAAAGGATTTTCAGTATATCTTAAATGTTTTCTTGTAAATGTATACAACTCAATATGTTGAATATCAAACTGCTATATATGTTCAAAAATTGCTTTTTCGTAATACACGGCGCGCTAGCCCTTTTTGTCCCTGTTTTTGGTCACGGTGAAAGTTATTATCTAAGATCGTATTATTATATTTTATATCCATGCAGTCCGCAAATTTTAACGTTCTTAATATATTTAATTTGTGTCACTTTTTTTTCGTTGATTAATAGGCTAGACTATACTCGTATTTGTCTGCTTCTCCCTCCGCATTAATGTTAATATTTTATGATTGGCCGTCTTTATAGCTCATATTCAAAAAAACAACTGATCCAGTATCTATTCAAAAATTTGTTAATGTTGTTGCTGAAGCGAATATCTACAATTTAAATAATCTAAACCCTGTAGGTGATCCAAATCAAAACTACAATATAATTAGTGACAAACTTCAAGAGAAATATGAAAAACATCTCCCAGCCAAGTTAGTCAAGTATAACAAACACATACATAAAAATACAAAATGGATTACTGCCGGAATTATAAGGTCAATAAAATTCAGAGATAGCCTAAACCATAGACTAAAGACAACCCCCCGCAATACCATTTTATATCAAACTGTTAAACATAATATTAGTTCTTATAACAAGATACTACAAAAACTAATACGAAATGCGAAGAAGACATATTATTACTCATGTTTCACTAAATATAAAAATGACTTAAAAAATACTTGGATAACTATAAAAGACATATTGAACAAAAAAAGTAATAATAAACATATTTTTCCTGAACACTTTAAAATAGATGGGAGTACTGTTTCCGATAAAGAGACGACTGCAAATAAGTTTAATCTATTTTTCTGTAACATTTGGCCCAAAGTAGTAAATAACATAGGTAATATAGAGCATGGCTCATTCAAAAAATATTTGAATAACCCGTGTTCTGACGTATTGAACTTTAAACCTGTTGAAGAAGCCGATGTAATAAAAATAATCGACAACCTTTCCTCAAAAAATAGCTGTGGTATTGATAAGATTACTACAAAACTACTAAAAACAATCACGCCATATATCACAAAGTCAATAGCATTTATTATAAATCAATTTCTTGCAAGTGGAGTTTTTCCAGACAAGTTAAAAATCGCGAAAATTGTCCCGATATTTAAGAAAAATTACCCAACGCTTTTGGACAATTACCGTCCCATATCACTACTTCCGGTTTTTTCTAAAATATTTGAGCGTGTCATCTTTGACCAATTACATAATCACTTTAATCTGCACAATTTGTACTTTGAAAGTCAATACGGTTTTAGAAAAAAACATTCTACAGAATCTGCAGTTCTAGAACTTGTAGACAAAACCATAAAACATATGGACTCAGGTGACGTACCAATCTCAATTTTCCTAGATCTTTCCAAAGCGTTTGATACTCTCGATCATGATATACTTTTGGACAAATCAAGCTATTATGGGGTAAAAGAAACTGCTTTATCACTTTTTAAAAGTTATCTATCAAACCGCAAGCAATATGTGGAATATTTAAATACAACATCTAATTTTACCGACATAAAAACAGGAGTGCCACAAGGCTCAATTTTAGGTCCATTACTTTTCATCATCTATATAAATGACTTCCCTTCAGCAAGCACAATTTTTAGTTTAATAATGTATGCAGATGACACGACTCTTTGTAGCACGCTCAATGCTTTTAAACCTAAATCACAAAATGAAACCCTTAATGGTAATATAAATAAGGAACTATGTAAGATTGATAAATGGCTCAAATTAAATAAACTTTCTCTAAATACAACTAAATCTAAATTTATTATATTTCATATGCCACAAAAAAAGAGTAGAAATACCAATAATAAATATAAATAATGTTAACATAGAATGTGTAGCTAATTTTGACTTTTTGGGAGTTACAATTGATAAAAAGTTAAGTTGGAATGGTCATACAGACAAAATATCTCTCAAGTTATCTAGATGTGTTGGTATCCTAAATAAATTGAAACGCTTCCTACCTCAGCACATTCTCTTAACTATTTATAATTCTATGTTTCTTCCACACATTAACTATTGTATTCTGGCATGGGGATATAACCATCAAAGAATATTTAAAATACAAAAGAAAGTAGTCAGAATGATTTCATTAAGTAAATATAATGCCCATACTGATCCCCTATTCAAACATTTGAAGCTTCTTAAAATGAAAGATATACATCAAATACAACAACTCAAATTCTATCACAAGTTAATTAATAATCAAACCCCCAAATACTTTACTTCATTGGATCTCGTTTTTAATTTTGAAAACCATGAACATAATACAAGACGGAGAAACTATATAACACATAGAGTTAGACGTGAATATGCGAATCTTTGTGTTCGCAACAGTTTACCATATTTCTTAAACAATACTGATCAAATCATACTAAATAAAACTACAACTCACAGCCTACACGGTTTTGCAATATATATAAAAAATAGCATTTTGAATACTTATAAAGATGAATGTAATATTGATAACTGTTATATTTGTCTGAACAGGCCTCTATAAATTTGCCCCACATGTTTTCCCGACACACAGTCTTGTTCGCTCTGCATTGGATCGGTGCTGGTCCACTGTCTATGACACTGGCCCAGCGTTGGGCCAGCGCGGAGTGAACGAGTCTTCTTACAGGTATTTATTTAGTCATTGCCTCCGTAATTCGACTTACCATGCATGCCCAGCGAACATGTTACGTTGGCCGGTGCTGGTGTTGGTCCAGGGTCAGTGACCCCTGGCCCAACATTGGACCGGTTTTGGTATAGCGTCTCGTGTTTGCTGGTCTGTGCTTTCATAGCCCAGCAGACACGACACGTTGACCCGTCTACGACGCCGGGCCAGCATTGGCCCAGCGCTAGGTCAACGTGTCGTGTTTGCTGGGTCTGTAGCTACGATACATACACGTGTCATTATAAAATCAATATTGCTCTTCTGATTACTGTTAAATCTATTCTATACCGTTAAATGGTTAATTACCGTTCAATTTTTATTATTATATATTATTTTTGTAAACGCAAAGAGAAAATATATATTGTATCTTTAAAGTTTTCTAAAGGGTGGCCCTCCTGTCAGCGGTCATTTACTGACCTTAAGGAGAGTCTCCCTGACCACTTGTATACCAAACACATTGTATGAAAAATGTATATAATATCTAGGTCAAATAAAACATTTCTGATTCTGATTCTGATTCTGATTCTTATATCTCTCCGTCTTCCCCGTGACGTATGCGGTTTTTCAGAAACAGTATTTTACTTTATTGGGTGGCCTGCGTGGAGGCGGCTTGTCATAAGCCTTTTGCAGGTCTCTTTGCATTTTTATAATTAATTGTATACATGTGTATGTATGTTTCAAGCATAAATGAATAAACTGAATTGAATTGAATTGTTTGGTTAACCCGTTTGTGACGAGCCCCGGAGATCTCCGTGATTTAGGGAGGCCATTCAGATACGAGCCCCGGAGATCTCCGGGTTTGATTGCATGAGATAACTATGACGTCATAAAGTAATCTCGTTTCAGAAACTAGCATAATAATCTCGTAGTCAACAGGTTAATATAAATCAAAGCTC
>OZ024918.1:42145645-42188145 GCA_964017125.1 Flabesymbios commensalis
CGAATCTCGAATGCTACTTAACTGGCTATATAATCATAATAATGCTAAATCCATTAATCCCGGGTAGGTCTTTTTTGCATAGTATTGCCGCCCTATATGGTGTCGGACAGGGCTTATATAATAGTGTGTCCCATCATCCCATGATAATATATCGTCCCCTTGGTGCTAGAAGGTGCTAAACTGCCACTTTGTAAAGTGGCAGTTTAACACTCCAAGGTTAACACTCCAAGTTTAACACTCCAACTCCAAGGGGACGATATGCATTGCTGTTGTTACCATATATAAATACTGTGGGTGCGAATATTATTATATTCACTCATTTAACTTCTAACCCCAGGACAAGAAACATCTTATCGGATATATTCCGAATTGTAGTTGATATATAAGTACCTTCATTCCGTATTGATTCCTTGTACACCATTTTCGTAATAGCTCTAAAAAAACGTAACATAAGCATTATTGTTATGCAGTGATCAGAGGGTGTCAGACGTGGGGTTGACGCGATGCATGAGTGACGTGGATAACAAATTTTCACCCGCTTGAAGTTGTGTCTCGCTACCGCGATCCACAACTGTAAGTGACTGAAAATATGTGATTACGTCATCGCAAATAGAGACGATTTCATTTCACAATATTTTTTTAATAGGTTCTTTTGCGATTTGTTTATCTTAGATAAAACATGTGCTACGACATGCCAAGAGCTAACAAACACTACATGAAAATAAACAGCCTCAACTGATTTAAAAATAGGCTCCGTAGCCAGGAGGTAGGACGGCCCCCCTCCCCCCTTCCAGCGCCAACAGGTTCCACATTCACAGCCCTATAATGCACAAACACGCATCACTTTAAAACAAATTCCCGGACCCCCCTTTGATGGTCGCAGGGTCCTGAAAAGGACAAAATCCCCCAAAATACAGGCTGGCTACAGGTTTGTGACTATTTTTTTCATTGCATTGCAGTGATGTGCTGATGATTTGCATTCGTATCGCAGGCGTTCGGCTAGAACGTTCCCACTGGGCACACCACGTTGTTGCGACGTTAAAATAGGAGCCACTGACAAGCGCAAAGTTTATGCATCAATCCTGACTATCTTGAATGTAATGACTTACTGACGACTGGATAACATATCAGGGCTACCCCTATCACCAAGATGAAAGCTAGAAGACTGTAGTATAGTGGAGAGAGTCGATACAAGTCGTACTCATCAAATCTGAAAGAAGAGTTGTACAAGTATTTGTAATGCAATCATGGCAATGCAATAGACAAACAAAAACATGTTTTTACTTGAAAAGTAAGAAGTTATTGTAATATTTGACTGTACGACAGCATAGTAGGCCTATGCAAATTCATAGCGGTTCAAAACTGAAAGAAAAACAACGTGCAGTAAGAACACAAAAAAACTGTTTTAACGAAAAAATATATAAAAATATATAATTATATTTGAAACTTCAATTGCTTTTATTCCTTTTCCTGCGCGCGCAATCCTTATGTTTTGTCAAATCAAGTCAAGTTTATTCTCTTAACCCTTTAACCGCCAAATTATTCCATTTGAATTTTCACCCATTTGAAGTCGTGTCTCGCTGATGTGATCCACAACTTCAAGTGAGTGAAAATTATTCAGATTTGACAAAATGGAGGTCAACTGTTATCAAATATTGCTGAATGATGTCATATTTTATCTTTAACATGTTTAAAAGGTGGTACTTAATGTGCTAATAAAAAATGAAAACCCGAATATATGCGGCACCGGCGGTTAAAGGGTTAATCTTGCTACAAGACATGTGAGATATGTGAGATATATGTGAGATAAAAACATTATTATTTGTTTACCAGGAAGGCATACAGTAAAATTACAACATTTTGTTTTATCCATTAACATTCTTAACGATAATTTGTATGAGCTTAGACAGTTTTCAGTAATTTAGTTCCACTGGCATTCATATCATGATTAAAAGTAAAAATCGAGGGATGTGTGAATATGCGTTTGCCTAGTAGGCCTAATAACATTATCTGCTCAGCAAGAAAAGGTCATTTTAATACGTAATGGAACTCCCACTTCGTTTATGTGGCATAAAGTGCAGTATCTTAAATTTCTGTCCTCTGAATTTTGCAAGTTTTTCAACAGGGATTTTGACATCTTTCAACATCAAAATTTACAGAGCGGAATCAAGAGTGCTTGTAGTAGACTGATTAGATCATTTTCTCTTTCAAAATTTAGTTTAAACATGTCGCACATGAGTACTTTTAGCATATGCTCTGATTCGCTCTGGCTACGGGATCTGAGCAGATGCTAAAAGTAGTATTGCTGACACACATGTCGTCGTGTATTTTTCAGATACAAAATTGATACGGGAAAATAAATATGGAGTTAAATTAGAGCTAACGTGGAATATTTTCATGTGCATATATGAGTAACTACAAGGTAAATGAGCTATAGAGAATGCGGCTCGAACCCAGTAAAGACGAAACCTTGAACCAATAGTGGGTTGATGCTGGGCTGATGTCAAAGGCAATCGCCCAACACTGGCTCAACGTCTCTTAATCGCAGATTTTTGGAAATGAAGACCACGGCTGTATATACTGTAGATCTAGTAATATTCGCGAAGTTTTAATTTTCGCGAATTTCGCGAGGACAAATTCGAGAATTTTAAAAGGAATCACGCGAGAATTATTATTCTCGGCGCTACCTATCATCAAAATCGATAATTCGCGAATTCTAGACGAAAAATAAAAATTCGCGACAATTAAAACACGCGAAAATTACCAGATCTGCGGTATAACCAGATAAGATGTTCAACATGGAATGCAGAGCTCACCCGTCAGATTCTGGTGGTGTATATCTATGCGTGCAGATCTCATGGAATGGTTGCCAGCCTCCGGCATACGTCATGTCAAAACCAGATTGCCCAGCCATTGCAGCCGCGGCATCGCCGGTTACACTGGGCATCGTGACGTTAGCCGTTCCGCCGGGAGCCGGCGGCGGTGGGCAGCCGCAGGTGTAGAGGGGAAGTCTGGGAACAGGAGCGTCCTCAACAAAGGCCGCGTAAGCTATCCAACTAGGGATCACTGAGCCGACCACCAACCCGCACACAACACTCTGTAGAACAAATCTTAAACTAATTACAACGCTGAAATATGTTCGCATACATTATGGAGACAAAATGTTGTTTTTTCAATTAGAAATCATCATAACTGTCCTAGTTATTTCTTTACGTTTCATTTGAATACATATCAGGCCATGGGCTACAACCACCCTTTGTGCACCCCCCCCCCCCCTCTACAACTCACCCACACTAACTTTTTTGAAACCCACAACTGACCCACACCAACTTTTTTAAAACCTTGATCATGTTGATTTGTCCAAAACATGAAATGAGATGTTAACAGCCAAAAAATAGACACGAACTTTATTTTTTGACTCCTTATAGGGGGTGCCCTCAAGCCCATCTAAAATTAGGGGGTAGTGTTACGCAAACGTCTATCTTTGCTATTTTTGCATGATGGAGTGAATTATTAGATAAAAACTGCGGCTATCTTGTATTTAAAGGTCAAATAAAATGTATTTCTTCCCAAAGACACTAGAAAAAATATATATATAATAAACATCCTGCAGAAACCATCAATTGTGCTTTCGTGTGCGAAAACCATAGAAAATACGGTAGTTTCTTTATTTTTTGGCAGCCATTTGTGTGCTGCTAATTTGAAGGTGAAGGTAACAAAATATAGAATGTTATCCGACAGATTCGAATTCAGCACACACAAAGTATGTGAAAAGAAGTGGATAACAAATTATACACGAAAATTCCGAGAAAAAAATTTCAGCCCATGCTAAATACACATATTTTCACGTAAGTCAATATTCTATCATTAAAAAAATATATGACATTTATAAATATCAATAATACTCATTTTTAAGCATACACACATCTGGGTTCACAAAATAAAGGCCAGATATGGATATGTCTAATATTTACATTTCATTAGGTCGTTTCCTTTCACCATGTCGATTCGTTTGTTTTGTTGTTAATTTTGAGTGTATTGGTCTTCCTCACGGGCCAGTATCCTAAATATCCAGGATATAATTAAGGAAAGAATCAAGGAGACAAGTTCAAATATATGTTTGACCTGTATTCCTTCCACCACCATCGGCGGTGCTGGCCATCATTCATTCAATACTTGCCTACGAAGTACTTGGTACGGAGGATCTAGGCCTACCCACCAAATTCCGATTCAATTTTGGGCCAGCGTTGCAGCTGGCCCTGAATACAAGGCTATTGCGCCCAAGCTGCACATGCAGCTCGGGTGGAATAGCCTTGTATTCAGGGCTACGTTGCAGGACATTGCTGGTTCAATGCCAGTCAATCGTCTACGACGACGCTGGCCCAACACTTATTTCCACAGTCAGCACAGACTTGGACGCTGGCCCGTTATTGAAAAAGCAAGCACGCGGTGATTGTACCGTGTTTTCTGGCAGCTGCATTATGCTGGTGACGTTTTCCATCCCGGCGCCATAAACACCAGATAACACAATATATTGGCCCAATGCTGATGTAATGCTGGGCCACCTTATGCGACGCTGGGCCAACATTATTCCAACCAAAACCCCTTAAGCTCTTTACTACAAAAATTATCGTGAATATTTTTTTTCTAACCACTTGTTGAAGACAAAAGTACGTAACCTAAGGACCGGAAACGTTATATTGCACATGTTCAAAAGGACTGGTGCACAGAAATGTGAACCGTTTCCCACACACAGTACCCCTCTTTCCCCTAAATAAGACACAAACTCAGACAAAATAAACTTAATAGGATATCGGCAGTAGGCCGGTCCTAAAAATCATGCTTGAGCGTAGGTGGAGAGACAACTACTTATTCTACTGTAATTGTGTTATATATCATTAGAACGGGAATTAAAATATCTGGTATGGTCTGTCGCAAGTGCGTCGGTTAAAACATCAACGACAGACGTTTGCGTAACCGTACCCCCTGATGTTTGACAGGTTCGAAAGTACCCCCATATAAGCGGTCAAAATATAAAGTTCTTCCCCATTTTTGGCGGTTAACATCTCATTTCATGTTTTGGACATATCAAGGTTTAAAAAAGTTGGTGTGAGTCAGTTGTGGGGGGGGGGGGAGGTGCACGTAGGGTGGTTATAGCCCATGGCCTATATGTTATAGGTTTATACGGCCAGTGCGGGGATTAACTTAAGACGTAAAAATTTGACGTCTACAGACGTCAGATGCTGACGTCAAAAGTCGGTATCCGCGATGAAAGAATTATAATACAGCTCTGTGTTACAGCTGCTATAGTTAAAACTGTACATTATTGTTCCCTAGTGTAAACATTCTGAAGTAAAAGGGAACATTATTTCCTTCTGGATGAACATTTTAAATCCTTTGAATGTTTAGGTGACTGATATGCTAAGATTGGTGCAAGAATATGCAAAACGATTGTAAATTTGTCTTTCGGAAGTCTTTATTCTAAGAATAGAAAACATTCTCAAAAAAATCACTCCATACATTTTTACTGCAAATACAATTTAATATACATAAAATTGGATACATTTCAAGATTAGAAACTCAAAATATTAAATGTATAGAGATATATATTTTTTTGATGAAATACCCTACAATGACACATAACAGTCAGACAGTATGATAAATGTAAATGTTAACACTGTAGGTATACAGTCTGGTACTACTTACTATCCAGTCCACCCAAGGCAGCATGAGTGCTAGGAAGAAGTTGGCTGCCTGGGGTCCGATAACAAGACTCGACAAAATAATACCTATAGTAAACAAGTTGGAACTGATGTGTTTCATCACCATGGCAAAGCCCATCACCACAATCCCCACGACTAGAGCTGAAACACACATCCGAAAATGTAACCATCTGAACATTTATCATATTTTCATTCACTGTCAATTACTCAATTTTCTCAATTACTCAATTTTCGAATCAATGTGAATGGAAATTGCACAACTTTAAAAAATATGCAAGTGTAATACGTGCGTCTAAAGGTTAGAAATTCTGATCACTTTTTTTATCAAATTACATCCTCGCCTTTTAACCGCCGGTCCAGATTATATTATGTTTTTTTACTTTTTTTAGCACATCGCATTATAAAAATGTTAAACATATTTTAAATAAGTTAACGATAAAACATGACATCAATCTGCAAGATTTTAAAATATCTGATCTCAATTTTGTCAAAATTTTTAATCTGAATAATTTTCACCCATGTGGGTTAAAATTCCAATTAAATCACTTTGATGAAATTGATGCAGAAAATACACTGGGGCGAGACGTAGAAAACCTGACAAAAGATTTGTTGTGATATCAATTGTTTCCCTCCATTTTTAAAATGGGAACTATTCAAATGAAAGAAATGACAACAAACAATACAAAAGGCAAAAGATTAGCAGGTGCTGTGCTGTTCCAGGGCAGTTTACTCACTCAGTATTTGTGCCGTTCTAGTGGCCAGTTTTTCCGGTATGGGCTTCTTGTATTTCCACTCGTAGATTTGCTGGAACACGTCTCTGGTGAGAGTGGCAGACATGGCGTTGTAAGAGGAGGAGAGTGAGCTGAGGGCCGCGCTCATAACGCCCGCCATGAAAAGACCAGGGACTCCTCGAAGAAATCCTAACACCTCCATCACCATTAGAGGTACCATCTGTGAATAAAAATGCATCAATCATTCAGTAGTTTAACCCTTAACCCTTTAACCGCCGGTGCCGCATATATTCAATTTTTTATTTTTTATTAGTACATTAGGTAGCACATTTTAAATATGTTAAAGATAAAATGTGACATCAACCAGCAAGATTTTAAAAGAGTTGACCTCCATTTGTCAAATCTGAATAATTTTCACTCACTTCAAGTTGTGGATCGCGTCAGCGAGACGCAACTTCAAGTGGATGAAAATTCAAACTGAATAATTTGGCGGTTAAAGTGTTAACTGCTGATCACGACCATTGTTGTTTTTTTAATCTGTTTTATTAGTCGACCACATCACTGTTATTGGGAATGAAATGTGTGTCTAAACATGAAACAAATGTGAGTAACTTTCAGCCACTTGAAGTTGTGGGTCGCGGTAGCAAGACACAACTTCGTGCGGCTGAGAATTTAAATAAATTACCTTAGCGGGATTAGGGTTAACCCTTGTGGTGCTGAATTGTTTGCTGCTATTTTTATGGAGATGTCACCGAATGCTGACTGATGCCAAAAATAATTATGGCAGCATGACAGCCCTTATAGTAGTGGGTGAGAACGGACACTTGTCTAATGGCTAAAAACACATCCCCCCTCACCCTGGACGCTGTGAACCAGCTAAATAATTATGTATATTAAAATCTCTACATTTCTAATATGTTAAATGATGAGTGTCAACCCTTAAGAGCTCAATTTTTTATCAAATCTTGAAAGCCAAAGGGTTTTCTTTTCATTTTTTTCAATTTGAAATCATCATTAATAGATCAGTCAGCTCTTTCTGCTTCATTTGAATAGGCTACCTATGTTATGGGTCTAGGGCCCTAATAAATATTTTTAAATCTTACTGTTCGGGGGTCGATTTTAGTCGTCAGAATCTGACGTCCACATACGTCAGATTTTGACGACTAAAGTCGACCCCGGCGCTGTAAGGGTTATACATGTTAAAAGCTGCATGTTTCATTTGTCGTGTTTGTGTTACATTTTACATTTTTATTTGGTCAACTACAGACTTATTTGTTAAATTCAATTACGACATGGAGGGACACCTGGTGATTGAGATTGTAGGCCTACTCTGCCTACGGACATGAAAGCACGCCTGTATGATATTTGATGGCCACCACCCAGTGAACACAAAAAAATTATATAACATTTATAATATGTGAACTCTGAAAAGTACACTCCCTTGGCAGATAAAACATAAAATAGTATATTAATAAGTAAGTAAAACAGATAGTGTTAAATAAACATTTTAAAACTCCATATTTTACCTACTGGCTGAACAAAATATGTAGCCTATTTGTACAAAAATGATTATACCTGAATCCAAAAATATAAAGCTTGAAGATATATCATATATACTATAGATCTGGTAATTTTTGCGTGTTTAAATGTTGGTGAATTTGTGATTTTGAGACTATTTGCGAGGTCTAGAATTCTCTAATATTTTCGATTTTGATGATAGGTAGCGCTATCATAATAATAATTTTCGCGAGATTCTTAAATTCGTGAATTTGTCATCCTCGCGAAATTCGCGAAAATTAAAATCTCGCAAATATTACCAGGTGTACAGTAATTACACAGGAATATGCTACATTACCTGATCCGACCTGGTGACTTTTCCCGTGACTAGTGGATCACAGTCGCCGAAGTAAGCGAATATGATGAGCCCAGTAATTCCAAGGATTAATATAATGATCATTCCCACTGGTATATTGATGAGCACCACACTATGATAAAAAATAACACTATGAAACACAACACAGGGTACGTACAGAACTCCACAACTCATTTCCCTGTTATGTATGTTCCCTGACTTCTTCTCAATAACTAAAAAAATAGATTTATTCTTGATGGATATTCTCCATCGGCAATAATGGTTTTAAACAGTAAAACTAGTGCTGCTTAGAGATCATTACAACCATGCTTGTAAAATTGCGCAGGAATACCATCTATACCTGCCGCTTTTTTTGCATTTTAACTTACTAAATGCTTTTTGAATTTTATCTATAGTTATGGGTCTTTTTAGGAACTGTAACAAATCGGATCGGGCATTCTCTCCCTTCTCATTAATATTAGTCCGGGAGCTCAGGGGTCAAAAATGTCCCGAACGGGGCCAAAAGGTTTGAAGCTTGTATCTAACTGGAAATTTTGCGCTGAATTCGAAAATCAACGTCTTACATGCCATACCTGGGAAGTTTTTTTAAATAAGATGTCATTGTTGCAATGGTAACAAATTCACAAAACATTTAAATTTCGCCTACTAGAGGCAGGTATAATTTTAGTCGATGTGTAATTAAGATAAAAATGCCACATTTTTTTGTTAACGCCATCTATTATACATATATAAGATAAGTTTTAGTCAGCAAAAGTATAATAACTTTGTTTTTCTTCTGTTTGCATAGAAACAAATACGTTATTATGACCTTTATAATTTCATAGGTGGTATGTATTCCACATATATATTATTTATTCTAAGAACATCATTTTTTTTTGTTCTTTCTGATAACAAACACACTGAAAATGCGTAAATTATCAAATATATATTATATCGACAAATTTGCAACGTCATAATTGATAACGCTAGCCAGCAGCGTACATTATGACGTCTTTTCTGTGGCGTACAAAAATGCCGCCATTATTGGAAAACAGACTTTCTTTAATATCTTTCTTCAAAATTGTCGTATCGTATTGACTAATATGTCTAATAGTATGTTTTCATGGTCAAGGATTCTGATAATACAACTCTCAGGGGCGAGTATTCTTCAGAAAACAAGATTCTGAAAATCCAGGCGCATTTGCCTATAATAGACTCATGCAGTGACGCAGACAACCTTTGAGTCTCATTGAGTATTCACCCTTCATTTTGGAAACGATGTGTAAAGCGACTATACTTTGAGTACACTAGAATATATCAGAATATTTCACTCTTCAAAATATTAATATGGGTTGAAAGTGTGAACTGCCAACAAAAACAATTACCATTTATCTAAAACAAGTATGATTATTATAAATCTAAATATTTGTAAATATTTACATGGAAATATACACAACAAAATAAACGTGTGTGCGTAGATTCAAACAATATGATCGTAATTGTACTCCTAAAATAATTCAGCATTGCATTTTTCGAAAAATATATGCGTATTTTACGCATATTATAGGGCGCAGCTGGACTATTTATTACATGTAATAAATAATAAATCTCCCTTTTGTGATGCAAGATGTCAAATTTACTGACTAATCACAATATCTAGCATAATTTTTCATTCTCGATACAGTAGCCCACAATTAACAATAGCACAGTGTCTCATGACGTGATTACGTAATCATAATCTGCAATATTTTTGTTTTTATTATAGAAATAAAATACGAAACTTGAGTTTCTGCTGACTTTGTCCATTGTTTTGATCAGGGTTTCCTGCAGGAGGTTTGTTTGAAGTTAGGGAGGGGGGGGGGAAACACGAGGACAGTTAAATGCCTGCACTTTTTTGGGGGAGGGGGAGGGGGAGTAACCAAATTTTGGGGTAGAGGCCCCCCTCCCAAATAGCGCACCCAGGAAACCCTGTTGATAGCTGACATAATCTGGGTTTTTAGACCAAACGAAGTCATTGAAGCAGGAGAGGGGCGGGCGTTGTAACCGAATGATTTAGGATATTCGGCTATCACACTTTCTGCCTGAGATAGGTTTGTGTATTGTATATGCTTAATTAATAGAGGTACAGTGCATATATATAGTTAAAAGTAAAACTAAACATGGAATAACTAATAAGGCAAGCAATGAGGGATATCATATTTGAGGATAAATGTATTCAATTGGAAACATCATCCAAGTGATGGGTATACATAGATTTACAAATAAAAACAATACCCAGGTGGTTCAAGTCTAGTCCAGGAGCAGGGACCCAAAAAATGTTAAATCAGCACAATATCTAAGATTTGACTTGATAGAATGGTAGAATAGGTATGCCGGAGCAGCTCCAGGTAGTATGTACAGTGAAATGGTAGTATCAGTTTTTATTTATTTTGACCGCTTTCATCAGGGGTACCCCCAAACCTTTAATTAGATGTTATTAGGATTACTTAACCATTTTTAACCAACCGACACATGCGATGTATACTTACGGAAGTGCATTTAGGACATGAAGATTGTTTTAGAAGCCGTTATAACGGTCTACTAATCTGTTATAACGGTCTACTAATCCGCTACAGCAAAATAGTATTTCGTTATAATGGTCTACTATTTTGCTATAACGGTCTACTAATCCGTTGTAGCGGTATAGTATTTTGCTATAGAGGGCTACAATTTCGTTATAACGGTCTATTAAACCATTATAACGGTTTACAGTTCCACTATATAACGGTAAGTATTTCGTTATAACGGTGTACTAATCCGTTATCAGGGTCTGCTGTTCCGTTATAACGGTCTATTATTCTGTTATAACAGTATTCCAATCAGTTATCACGGTCTAGTATATCGCTATGACGGTCTGCTATTCCCTTATAACGGTCTAGCATTCCGCTATTACAGTCTACTATTTGGTATACTAAACCATTATAACGGTTTACCGTTCCACTATATAACGGTATAGTATTTCATTATAACGGTCTACTAATCCGTTATAAGGGTCTGCTGTTCCGTTATAACGGTCCAGTATTCTGTTATAACGGTATTCCAATCAGTTATCACGGTCTAGTATATCGCCATGACGGTCTGCTATTCCGTTATAACGGTCTAGCATTCCGCTATAACAGTATATTATTTTGTTATAACGGTTAACTAATCCGTTTTTACGGTCTACTATTTCGGTATAACATTCAACTATTCCGTTATAACGGTTTACTATTTCGTTATAACGGTCTAGTAGTTCGTTTTAACGGTCCAGTGTTTCGCTATAGCAGTCTACTATTTCGTTACAACGGTCTACTATTCTAGTATTTCGTCAAAAAGGTCTAGTATTACGCTATAAAGGGCTAAATTTTGTTATGACGGTCTTGTATTTATTTATAATGGTCTATTATTATATACCTATGCTGTTATTTGCCCTAATAACATAGTTTCTGCCCTGTGCAATAACAGTTATTTTGGCTGGCGTCGTATTGACTAGCTTCTAGTATTTATCATTATCCATGGACAATTGGAATGATTAGGGCAAATACTGAAATTAAACTTATTTGACTGGGTTTTTCGTATTTGTACTAGTTTGGCGTTGTTATTGACTGTTTAGCGTTCGTATTGACCTCATTCAGGATCAGGGAAAGTGCGACATTTCATTCGCCGCCATGTTGATTCCGCGCTCACTTACGATGTGAAAATATTAAAAACGTGGTGATTTGTATTCCGATTTATTCAAGGTTTATGTTATGTTATTTTCTATGATGTAATCTTTCAATGAAAACACATTTTAGGCTTCTGCTTGTGTTTGTGTATCTAGTTACAGTGGTCTAATATTTCGCTATAAAGGTCTACTATTTCGCTATAATGGTCTACTATTCCGATATAACGGTCTACTAATCCGTTATTATGGACTATTATTTCGTTATAACTGTCAACTAATCTGTTATAGCGGTCAACTATGCTGTTATAACGGTCTATTATTTTGTTTTAGCGGTCTAGCATTACATTATAACGGCATAATATTTCGCTATAACGGTTAATTTTCACTTATAACGGTCTAATAATCCGTTTTAGCAGTCTACTATTCCGTTATAGCAGTCTACTATCCCGTTTACGGGTCTAGTATTTCGCCATAGCGGTCAAGTAGGTCGCCATAGCAGTCTAGTATTTCGTTATAACAGTCTAGTATTTCATTATATTACAGTCTACTAATCCATTATAACGGTCTACTAATCCGTTACAATGATCTAGTATTTGCTATAAATTTTAGTTTTTTGTTAAATTACAGTCTTTTATTTCGCTTTAACGGTATACCAATCCGTTTTACTGGACTACTATCCCGTTATAACGGTCTACTATTTCGTTATAGCGGTCTAATATTTTGCTACAAAGGTCTACTATTTCGCTATAATGGTTTACTATTCCGATATAGCGGTCTGATAATCCGTTATAACGGTCTACTATTCCGTTAATATTGACTACTATTGCATTATAACGGTCAACTAATCTTCTATAGCGGTCAACTATTCAGTTATAATGGTCTATTATTTCGTTTCAGCGGTCAGGTATTCTGTTATAACGGTCTAATATTTCGCTATAACGGTCTATTATTCCCTTATAACGGTCTAATAATCCGTTTCAGCTACTATTCCGTTATAACGGCCTACTATTCCGTTATACGGGTCTAGTATTTCGCCATAGCGTCTACAATATTTCGCTATAGCGGTCTAGTATTTCGTCATAACAGTCTAGTATTTCGTTATAACGGTCTACTTTTTCGTTATAACGGTCTAGTATTAGTCATAACGGTATACTAATCCGTTAAAATGGTGTAGTATTTCGTTATAACGGTATACTATTCCGTTATAACGGTCTATTAATCCGTTATAACTGTCTATTCCGTTATCAAGGGCTACTATTTCATTATAACTGTGTGGTAATTAGAAATAAAAATGAAATGAATCGGCTTTAGGCCACCTTTGTGCACATATAGGCTAAACTGGGCCAGGAGAACCTCCTGAGGATGGTGAGATGATTGAGATGACACTGTCCTCCAGACACAGGATTCGAAATTCGAGCCCTGGCGGTCTGAGGCCGAGCATGCTACCTCTCGGTCACGGAGGCTCCCCGCAATACTGACTTTCACACGTGGATGGGGAAGAAACATTTTTGTTTCTTTCAAACCACCGAGTCCGGGAGCCGAACCCCGAACTCTGGCGTGAAAGGCAGCGGTGCTAACCACTACCCTAGGGCCCCCGCCCATTTAGAAATAATAGACCGTTATAACAAATTAGTATTCCCATAGAACGGATTAGTAGTCTGGTGGTAGAGCTAAGACCGCAGTAACGGATTAGTAGACCATTATGACGTTAGTAGACTGTTTTTAGAAAGAGCTGACTACCTTCAAATTCAATACGTCAGCCATTTTTATATTTACTGCTACTATAATTATGCCGCTAAACATGCTGACGATAAATAACTTATTTGTGGTAACTTAGTTGACCAATAATTTAATAATTACTGACGAGTAAATTAGAAAAAAATCAAAATGACCGCGACATTCACCGTCAAATGAACAAAAAATAAAATGGCTATCTAAATGTAGGCCTAAATGACAATCCTTTCTTGGTTTGTCGCACTGGAATGCTCAATTTATGATTTTTGCATGATTTTGGGGCCGTTTATTATTGTATCGTAAAATCCAAGATGACCGTCATTTTTCTTATTTACCATTAAAATCATGACGTCATTCTAAATACTGAGCAAATGTTAGAATATAATGTAATTAAACCAAGTTTCGAATGCCTTGTAAGCTAATCGTAGACCTATTACCTAGTCTATTTTCTAGATTTCCAATAAAAAATGTTTTTTGTTATTATAATATAGTTTAGATGCATACAAAACGCTGGTGGTAACCATTTTTATTATATTATAGTTTATATGCATAAAAAACGCTGGTGGTAACCATAATGAATTTGAAGGTAAAATGTAGGTCATTTTGAGCGGAAAACATGACACACAAATTTCGCAACTCCAAATCATGCAGAAACCAGAAATTGTGCATTTATTTGTAAGACAAAAGTATAAGAGATTTGGTTTTGGTGGTCATTTTTTGTTTTGCCAGTTTGAAGGCGAAGGACACTAAATGTAGAACGTTCTTCGATCAATTCAAATTAAGCACACCCATGTATGTAAAAACAAGTGGTTAACAAATTGTACACTTGAATGCCGAGCAAAGATCACTGTTTCAGGCTAAATAAATACATTTTCATAAACGGCTGCAATATTCTTACATCCAAAAATATATACAACATTTATAAATCTAAATACCACTGAGTGTTGAACAAATACATATCAATGTATGTGGAGAGATGACTGTTTACTCCATTGCAACATTCAATACCGGTATATCATTGTAACGTAACTAGAATTTCTATGTGTAGATTGGTAAACTAGAACAGCAACCACAAACGTAATCCTCCCCCTAAATCTAAGCATTTTGTTAGATTTTTCCGTAAACGTTGTATATTTTGGTAATATAAGCCAATGCAATTAGTATAGTTTCTGTTTCATTTCTTGTAAAGATTTAGGAAAACATCCATAGCATATTTAGTATTAGCTGTGGCTTGGTGAAAGTTGGTATATTCTCACAATACAAAATCTTACATTAGGCCAGACGTACGGACCCAACAGTTAGATCTGAGTATCTGACAATTACAACCATTTTACTGCTAATGTTTAATTATTTTATCATGATGTCGTGATGGATGAAATAAAAAGCTTGAATCTTAGAAGAAATAAAAAATATTATAATATTGAGATAGGCCTATAACAAATAACATCTTAATCTGATGTCAGAATTTCGCGTTTTCACTAGGCATATTCTTTAGATGATATTACAGTGACAGTTAATATTTGCATTAACATAAAAAAATGGCTTATTGACTGTTTAACATATTGGTTATATTAATTATTTATTTTCTGTACCTTTTTGATACGGCGCTAATCGGGTATAGTTTGGGTCACTGCTTATGTGTGCACCAAAGATAACGACCACAGCAGGACTCGAACCCGTTACCCCGGGCTCTTGAGTCAACCACACTACCAATGAGCTACCCTGGCGCCACAATGACATTATATAATTATTATAATGGCATTAATTTGTAAAAGTCGATGGTAAGATCTACATATTAAGATATACGAGTGATTTTATTTAGTTACTTTCGATATTATTATTTGCATCGTGTAATTCTTAAATGATTTGTCTGTCTCTATTATTATAATAAATTCAACGTCATTAAAAGGTGTAGATAATGCGATATACCAACTGAAAAATATACTCGAAACAAATATTCAAATAATATTTACATTTCAACAAATGTGTTTTTCGAAAATAGGTCAGGAGAATTATTTCTGTCATTTGTTCTGTTTTACAATACTTTAAAATATCTGTAAATTCACAATTATCTTCATCAGTTTGCGTGAAAACGTCTTATTAATGACGACTCATCTGTCTCAGTTCAGCCTAGCTGTGAATGAGGGAACAAAAGGCCGATTTAATCATACTGCACTTAAAAAAGCCACAGATTTTTTTCATTATTTTAGAATTGCCATTATCTATGCTATTTATGCCATCGAGACTGCCTTTATCGTATTCCTTGACCATGAAAATGTGGGATTACATATATTACTCAGTAGGCCTACGATACGATGAGTATTATACGAGATATTGTCTAAAAACGTATTTCTCTTAATGGCGGCATTTTCGAACGTCGCAAGAAATGACGTTCTATGACGTTGCATTTCACTACACTGATAATACTATTTATAACGTAAGTAATGTAGGCATATTATGCGCGACAATTTATGAAATGTAACTTATCATAGAAGAATAAATTGAAGAAAACATAAAGTTTTTTGAATTTTTCATTTAAATTCATATATGATACATTTCTGCAAGTAATAAAATATGGTTGTACCCATGGTAACAGAAAGAATTCGAATGACATTTTACATGAAGTAAGAAAACAAACACTTATGAAGTATAATTTTATGTTCTTCTCTACAAATACTGACATTTAAAGACATTAGTTACACATCATATTCATTACACCTGCTACTTTTGGCCCCACTCGGACACTTTGGACATTTTAGACCCCTGAGCTCCCGGACTATATCGTTTGGGGATGATTTAACTAGCTTTATTATATTATTCATATAATCGTAGTCAAAATAGTCGAAATGGGGAGGGTAGACTTGTTCTTCAAAATATTTCACAAATTGTGACAGGGTAGGACCTTTGGTTGAATTTCTAGGTTTTAAGGATTTCTATAATTTCCAGTAGGCATTCGGATCTTCTGTTCTCATATTTTCAAGCTGACTAAGTTTGACTTGTTGGTAGTGTCTTTTCTATTTCTGGATTAATTGTTTATATTGGCGTAACATTATATTTATATTCACCTTGACGTGTGTTAAACTTCTTATGTTTAGCGATATTATTTAAAACATGTTTTAATTATTTACATTCTTTGTCATACCAAGGGTTGAAAGGAAAGTTATTTTTTATGTTCTTCTTACAATTTGATTTATGTTGCTTCTTTAGAAATAATAAAGATATTACATCTTCTAACATACCATTGAAAATATCACATAAATTATCGCTGTTACACCCTTCAGCTGTCTGCTCATTTCGTAGAGATGCTTGGTATTCGATCTTTTTTTTCATCTTGCCATATATAAACATTGGAGCCTGGTGAGTCATTAACGTGTATGTTCCTTTCTGCAGAGCTTAACTCTTTCAATTTTGAATTGAGAATAAGGAATTTTATAGGACAATGATCCGATTCTACTAATTTCAGTAGAACTTCCTGTAAATTTACTGATCATAGTTTCTCCTCTTAGTATCACATAATCAAAAGTACTTGCTCCCATGGGCGAGTAGTATGTATAGCGGCCGATACCTTTATCATCAAACATTCGGCCATTGGCTATTTTAAGTTCTGTGTTTATACAAAAATTTAGCAGAGATCGTCCATATTTGTTAATGACTCCGTCCTCATTACAGCGTTCATTTAAAACGTTGATATTATTATCGTAATCAGGAGCGCGGCCAGATCTACTATTAAAGTCACCACATAATATTATATGGTGGCTTTCTGTATATCTAGCCACTTTCTCCTCTAACATTATAAAATAATCATTTCTTAGACCAACATAGGTAGAGTTTTCTGGTGGTATATAGAAACAGCCGATTTTAATATTTTTCTGATAGGATTCTGTATTTACAGTTAACCATACCAGATAATCATAGATCGAGTCTATTCTAGTATGTTTTTCAAATTTGTTAGCTACTAATATTCCAATACCACCAGATGCTCTTGAAACATTTTTGTGTTTAAATGTTTTACTCACATGATAGAACTGGTACCCGGGTAATACCAATGCGTAATCATTACGTTTCATTGTTTCTGTTAAAAATATTATATCGTATTCACGAATAAATTCTAAAAATCGGGATCTGCCATTTTGTTACCTAAGCCATTTATGTTCCATGACAGTACGCGTATATCACTGACCTGATCACTTATAACCTCATTGTTCACGTTTGCTATGTCCTTGTTATGATGGTAGGTATATGAAAAGACTGACCGGTTACTGTATGGTTGTTGATCACTTCAGCCATAGCGGCCGCTGTCAGCTTTTGTTGTCCTTTATCATTTAAGTGTATTCCACCACGGCTCAGATGTTGTTGTGTTACGGGTATGGGCATATAGTCAACATTTTTCAATTTTGAGCATATATATCGTATGTGGCTGTTCACATGGTTGTTCGCTTGACCACCAATATCATTTGTCCCGAGATGGATGATCACAGCCTCGGTATCTTTATTAACATATCCTGGTAGTCGAGTAGTCAGGTGTTCTATTTTCATACCCGAAGTTGTGTATACATACACATGCCGTCTCCGGATTTCAGTTTTGATTTTAATTGTGTGGCTAATCCACGCATGTTATAATAACCTATAACACATTTTTTTAATATGTCGGTCTTGAACGGTTGTGACGTCGGGAAGATGGGTTTCTTAACCCATCAATTCTTAAACCATAAATAATTATTCACGAGATAAAGCTTATGCTCCCTTACGAAATGAATGCACGCGGGATCAATTGTGATATGAGTGTAAGGATGGTAAAGACATAGCAACCCAACAAACACAAAACATTTGTATAACATTTACACAATGTTGGACCAACGTCGAAGACGTTGGGCCGACGTTGTGTAAATGTTATACAAATGTTTTGTGTTCACTGGGAATCACTTACTTTCTGGCGTCTTTGGGTGTGCGTACCGCTAGGTAGCGCTGTATGTAAGTCTGGATTGCTATATATGGGAACATAATTCGGCAGAATCCACCAATAGTATACGTCCAGAATGTGGATCTCGTCGTAGGGTTGGGATCAAAGCTGGCAAGTAAAAAATATTTAGATAGTAAAGGACGAAACAAAAAAAAATGAAGCTCGAATCAATTTTTGACTAATTTTGCAAACGATAAGATTGATATGAAAATGAAAAATATTGTTTTTTAAATAATGTGAATCGCAGTAAGTAAGCATGCGACTCAGTGGATCTCACCAAACAAATCTGTGACATCATCATACTGTATCACAGATTTATCCTCTATGAGGCCATGAGGCTTGTTTTCGTTGTGATAATACTGAGCGTGCGTACCAGCTAAGATTATACTACTTTAGCATGTTCAACACCTCAAGTTGTTGCATACACGCTTATTCACCGGCCGTACACTGTTGTTCTTATGTGGCAGTTGCATAGGTCCAATATTTTCTACAATGGTTATTAAAATCCTATCACACCACGCTTATCAGCGTCATAGATAACAACATGACCAGATTTGTATTGGCTAAAAATGATAATAATCAACAATGAATGTAATAGTTATATTACGGATCATAAGCAAGTAGGCATATATAGGCACACTTGTGTTTATTTTTTGTGTTTTTTATGTGCGTGAAATGAGTATCCTGACATGACGTCACAGGTATAGTGGAATAATTGCCGTCTGTAGATGGCAGATTCTGACGTATAAAGCCGCACTGAAAGAATACAATTTCTAATAGTCGTAGATCCATAACATAGGCATTCAAGTGAATCTGAAAGAGCTAACTAAGCCATTTATGATGATTTCAATTAGAAAAAAGAACTTTGGTCATCCATGGTTTATAAAAAATAATTCGGCGCTTTAAGAGTTAAAACATACAAAAAAATAAAATGTTGCATAGCCTACTTATAGAAGAATGTTGACTGTGATCTGACCTGTTAAAATTGATTCTCTCGCCAGCTTGTGCCCGGTCCCACATCACTCCAAATCCTCCAATATGAACAAGTCCACCAATGACCATAGCCAGGTAGCCAAACGTCAGTATAACCATCTGCAGGGTGTCTGCCCAAACCACAGCACGCATTCCGCCCTTTGAAATATAACTAGTGTCAAAGCGATGGTGGTGGTGGTGCTGTTGTTGATGGTAGTATTGCTATTGAGTGTTAGTAGGGGGACGTTGTTCGCATGATTCTAATAGTGTAGGGTCTTATGTCAGTAAATGTGGTCCCGTGGGAATTGCATGTTAATTCTTGACACCTATGTTCAATTTAAAGAAACATTAATACTGAACAAAATAAAATAGGGTGTCATTTTTTTCCGAAGCTCTAAAGGTCATTTCCGGGGTTTTAAAGGACATGACCCTAAAAACACACAGGAATTTTTTTAAATGTTTTGTATTTCAAGGTAATATAGTCGTGTAATATAGCAAATTGAAGGAAATTGGCACGAAATAGTCAACATACATAATTAACAAATATTCTGAAGATTTAAAGGTCATTTCCGGTCTCTTGAAGGTCATAACCCTAAACACTCGTTTAGTCCGTAGGCCACACACACACACACACACACACTACTCACCCACACCAACTTTTTGTTATGCTTTGATATGTCCAAAATATGAAATGAGAGTTACCAGTAAAAAAAATAGGGACGAAATATATATTTTGAACGCTTATGTGGGAGTACCCCCGAACCTAAAATTAGGGGTTAGTGTTACGCAAACGTCTGTCGTTGCAGTAGTAGCTGACTTATCTACACATGCAACATACCATATAAAAGATAACTAAATATCCGTTCTACTGATGTATTGCATGATGCAGTGGAACAAACAGTTATCTCTACACATACGCTTAAACATTTGTTTTATTACAAATAATCAAAATCGACAACAAGACAAACTAGTAAACATGGTCAATGGAAACGCCTTAATAAAACATAATTATTGGCCATATATATATTTGACTTATGTTTTCTAAACCCAGATGTGTATATCCTTAAAACTGAGCGGTATTTAGATTTGTACATTGCACATTGCATATATATTTTTAAACGAAAGTATATTGCAGACTTTTTTAAAAATGTGTGTATTTATCCTGGGTTGAAATATGAAACATTGAACGTTGATCTGCAATTTTTGGTCCCGCTTGTTTTTACATAATTGGTGTGTGCTGAATTCGAATCTGTCGGATAAAATTATATATTTGGTGTCCTTCGCCTTTAAATAAGCAAAACAAAAAATGGCCACCAAAACCACATTTTTTCTATATTTTTGTTACAAATTATTGCACGATTTCTGGTTTCTGCATGATTTTGAGTTGATAAATTTATGTCTCATGTTTTTCGATCAAAATGACCTTTATTTGACCTTCAAATTCAAAATGGTTACCGCCAACAGACAAATAAAAGTGTTTTTTATGCACGTGAACTATAATATCATAAACAACATTTGTTTAATGGAAATCTAAAAAGTAGACTACATATTACGGTAGATTGGGTTGCGAGGCATTCAAAACTGTGTTTAAGTAGAGTATATTCTGGCATGCTTTGATATGCTTAGCATTGAGAATGACATCATTATTTTATTAGTAAATATGCAAAATGACGTCCATCTTGGATTTTACGAAAAACTATAGGTCAGACGATGAACAATAAACGTCAGAAATGCTTGTTTCGGCCCCCAAGTCACACAAAATCAATAAATTGAGCTATACCGAGCCACAAATTAAAAAAAGAGGTTAAATTTACATTTTGATAGCCATTTTGTAGGCTTTTTTTCTTTTAAATTTACTCGTCAGCAACGCTTAGTCCTAATCCTCTATGTTACCACAAAAACATCATATTATTGTCAACATATTTAGCAGTATACTTATAGTAACAGTAAATACATAAAAAACGGCGGATGTCTTGGATCTAAAGGTCAAATAAAGGTCATTTCTTTCCAAAGACACAAATAAAAATTAACAATTAAAAAATCTTGCAGAAACCACAAATTGACAAACTATAGAGAATATGGGGTTTTCTTAACATTTTGGTGGCCATTTTGTGTTTTGCTAGTTTGAAGGTAAAGGTTTCCAAATATAGAACGTTATCTGGCAGATTCACATTCACCACACGCAAATTATGTAAAAGCAAATGACTACAGAAGTATAGGCCTACACTAAAATCCCGAGCAAAGTTTGCAAACCCAGGCTAACTAGACTTATTCTCATAAAAGGCTGCAATATTCTTTCATTAAAAAAATATGTGTGGTATTTATATATATAAATAACACACATTTGAAAGTATACACATATCTGGGTTCACAAAACATAGGCCAGATATGGATATGTCCAATAACTACCATTTAATATGTTGTTTTGAATGACCATGTTGACTAGTTTGTTATGTTGTTCATTCTGATTATTTTATAAAAAAACATGTTTGAGCGTATGTGGAGAGACGACTATTTACTTTCTTGCAATGGGTGATGTATTAATAGAACGGGAATTTAATTGTCTGTTATATGATATATTGCATGTGCAGATTGGTTAATAAGAACACCAACGACATACGCTTACGCAACCCTAGCTCTTAATTTCAGACAGGCTTGGGGATACCCCCATAAAAGCGGTCAAAATATGAAGTTTGTTCCTTTTTTTACTGGTAACATCTCATTTCATGTTTTGGACATATCAAATCTTAACAAAGTTGGTGGGGGTGAGTAAGTTGGGGGGGGGGGGTGCATGGTGACCGATCAATGGACTAATATGTATATTTGAAAACTTTGCACTAGTTGGTCCTGAAATGACCTTCGAGGGGTTTCAAAATGTTATTTCATTTTTTTGTTAATTTGATGATATTTCCTGAACAATTTCGGTCATTTTGATGTGTTACACGATTAGTAAGACATGTGTTTAAAATAATAAATAAAAAAATTAATGAGATCTAGGGGTCATGACCCCTAGGGGTCAAAAAATCACCTTAAGGTGACCTAAAAAAATGACACCCTATTTTTTTGGAATCAGCATAAAATTCTGAACAAGAAAAACGTAGGTGACAAGAATTAACACGAGATTCCCACGGAATTACAGATGACCATACACTATAAGCGAATATTAACAAAGAGCGGTCTACAAACGCTATAATGTACTTGCCAATGGGCCTGACAGTGTACTTGAAGCTTTCGGTGGGATTTATCGTGATATATAACGTTACAACGGGTTTTCCAGTGTCCGTAAAAAACGTGTTTTGTTTGCATATTTAAACCGTATTTTGTTTGCATATTATAAACCATATTTTGTTTGCATATTCTGACCGTCTTTCATGATGCTAGAGACACCTGGTGAGGACGTGCAGACAATAAGAAGAACGTTTTCAGTAGACGGCGTTAAATTCGGCGTTGCTCTGGATGTGCATCTTCTCGACTTGTAGTTGACGAAGATGATTTGAAATGGGTGAAAAATTAAAGGGACCCCTTGGGATGAGACATTTTCAATGTTGTCAATTTTGAAAATTTAATTTATATGAAGCTATATAGCCTACTGATCTTAGCTAAAAATACGAAAAAGTCAAAAAACAATTTTAAAGCACCGAAAAGGAGCGAAATAGTTGTATTTCCAGGTCGTATATTGCCATGTAAACAAAACAAGTCAGCAATATTAAGCACTTTCCATCACATATTCACACGTATCAGACGGTAAGATCAGAGCAGTCGCCGCTAATTGGGGGATAATTGGTGTCTCATAGTCAGGACACGAGAGGACACACCTACAGCACTGATTGTCTACCCGACGCTGGGCCGATGCCATCAGCATGTGGCCCAATGATGTGAAAACATTCAATCGTCCTTCAGGTATACAAATATTTTGTTAGGGTTTCTTTTGGTTTCATAGAAATGTTGATTAAAAATATTTGTAAAAATATGAAAATTCTAAAAAAAATAAAAACATGATCCGTGGGATACACTACTTCAGTGCGGAAGTAAAACCAAAATTGATGTCATCCCAAGGGGCTGCTAGAAAATTGCCATGTACCGGTAAACCACTTTAATGGAAATTTTCTTTCTAAAACCCCTAGTTATAGGGAAATTAAGTTTGTTTTCAGTGATGTAATATGATGCTTTAGTGCATCGTGAAGGCTAAAAGGGTTAAACACACATTTAGTTCCAGTAACTATAGTCGTGCTTAGCTCTTTAATGGTTAAGACAAGACAATATCTTAATGCCTACCAAGCATTCACAAAACATTTGTAGAACATTTATACAATGTTGGGCCGACGTTGTATAAATGTTATACAAATGTTTTGTGTTTGCTGGGTATACATGTCTCTCAAACCAGACATTAATTTGCAAGGCATAAGCAATAAAAACACAATAAAATATAAATACGATTCTTTCCATTATATCAAGTCTAGCAGTATTTACCATGTTTACGTCAGCTTGAGAAAGATTTGGGAGTGTCTTCGCGGAGTCAAAATCTTGAAACCGATCTAAGTTTCTCTCATTCTGTGGACTGTGTTAATACGCTTAATATTATAGTTATATACGATTAACAACTGGTACTCAAAGCAAACCAAATCCAAGCGAATGACGTTCCTCACAGAATTATCAGCCTGATTAGCTGCGCGAATGGAGATCCCCTTTAATTTTTCTACTCACCGCTACACTGTAGAAGATGCAGACGACACCGGTGATGGCAATAAGGATTTCTGTGTCCAAGCCAGTCACTGATAACATAATGATATCATTAACCCTTAAAGCGCTGAATTGTCTTGCAATAACTATGAAAACCAAAGGGTTTTTTCAATTTGAAATCATCATAAATGGCTTAGTTATTTCTTTCTGATTCTTTTGAATACCTATGTTATGGGGCTGCGACCAATATAAATAGTTTAATTCTTTCAGTTTGGGGACCGTGTTTATACGTCAAAATCTGCCGTCTGTAGACGGCAGATTCAGACGTATAAAGACGGCCCCCGCACTGAAAGGGTTAAAGAATTTTTATAAGCAATTGAAGGATGCAGTTTACGTGATGTTATACTCATCGGCCCAAATAATATTTACATATGTGTGTTTTCAAACAAAGTTAAACCCAAGTAAAACTTTTATTTTAGGACTGATGCTCGGTTAATCTTGCAGTTTAACCCTTTAACCGCCAAATTATTCAATCTGAATTTTCACCCACGTGAAGTTGTGTCTCGCTGACGCGATCCACAACTTTAGGTGAGTGAAAATAATTCAGATTTGACAAAATGGAGGTCAACTGTTATCAAATATTGCTGATTGTTGTCACATTTTATCTTCAACATGTTGAAAAGGTGGTACTTAATGTGGTAATAAAAAATTAAAACTCAAATATATGCGGCACCGGCGGTTAAAGGGTTAATGTTGGAAATTTATTTTCTTTGCGGATCTTTTGTAATACCAACACCGGCTACACTCATTATCTATTATATACCTTGTTCCAAAGCCAGGCAGGGTGCAAACAACATCAATGACACAAATGGAATCTGAAATTCAGGAGCAATTACACTGGATTTTAGCGTACAAAATAAGGATAATTTAATTCATAGAATTACTTTGATTTAATCATTATTCACGCTGGCGATGTGGTCAGAACATAGTAGATGCGTTAAGTAGATAGATCATGGTTCATTTTTGTATTACAATTTCTTGAAACTCTGGTCTATCCATAGACGGTCTGTGATTTTGATCAAATACGTTGTATGTGATCTGTAGATATAGAGTGTCGTGATCGAACGCCAGATGACAAGATGCGCCAAATAGATTAGCATATGAAACGTTTTCCTTCGGTAAAACGTCTGCAGTGATGGATTTATAATTGTATGATAGGGCATACTTTTGTTTAAAATCAGTTCTCAAGGCATAGGCATACCCTGTAGTCACACAACAGTATATTGTCGGAATGCTCATTGTTGTGTCGCTCGTTTATAACTCGTTTTCCACACATTAACTTCCAAATCATTTTTTAGAATTTTCACTCACCTGAATTTATTATGTCTCGCTGACGCTATCGACAACTTCAAGTGAGTGAAGATTATTCAGATTTGACAAAATGGTGGTCAACTATTTTGAAATCTTGCTGGTTTTATCATGTTCAAAATATGGTATTGAATGTGGTTTTAAAAATGCACAAAATATAATCGGGACCGGCGGCTGAAACAGCTTTAATGTTAAAAAATGCACATCCCATGTCATATGGGCGGGAATTTTATTGTGAATGTCGCTTTAAACCAAGCCAAAATGATGTGTTCAACTACAATTTAAATGTGTTTCATGCTCACAGCTTACCCACATCAATACACCCTCGAATGCTCCACACACTCTAAACGGCTTGTTGTACATCTCCTCCAAAAACTAGAAATATAATTAAAAAAAACATTTTTTTTAGTTTATTTCCATGTACCGACCTACATCAAAATTAATTCTATGTCACACCAAAGTGCTGGAAACAATGGAAACTTATCTTAGATTCATTCGTTTAATGTTAAACATCAAAGAAGATAATCATGATGACTCGGATGGCAGATATTAATTATCTGGGAGGTCATAAAGAGTTTCCATATTTGGCATTGATTTATACAAGACTTTGAGCTAAAGTTGGGTCAATGTTGGCTCACCGCCTTCGACGCTGACCCAGCGTTAACCCGACAAACACAAATCATTCGCATAACATTTATACAACGTCGGCCCAACCTCTTCGACGTTTGTCCAACATTGTTTAAATATTATACGGAAGTTTTGTGTTTGCTGGGAACCCAGCATTGGTGGGTTCACCTACCTCACAAGCACTGATGAATGTCATGCCATGGTAGCGCGGGGCGTAATACAATGCTACTGGTAAAAGACCAAGTCCGATACCAAGCGCCAGATACCAGTAGACGCTGCCGTAAAAGTAAACTTCAACCGGATCAGCCAAAAAGGAGATGGCGGATATATAGCTGACAAACAAGGATACTGACACAGGGATCACTCCCATGTCACGACTTCCCAGTATATACTGCTCCATATTGGCGTCTTGTTTTTTGATGAATCCATGATAAACACCCACCGCCACTGAGAGAAGAAGGGAGAGACTGAAGGTGAGGTAGTCAGCCCAATGGAAAAGAGGCGGGTCAGACGCCATCTTGTTTTACCTACAATATAACACAAATTCACGTTGTTTTGATCGATTGATGCATTCAGCGTAATTGGTTCAATTAAAATGTAAGGCTTGTGGGGGGATATAAATTTAATTGTCTACAAACACTCACCTGAACTATTTTACCACAGAAATAGGCCCAATGTGATTTTCAAAACGTGAAATTATCATCATCATCGGGCCACGAATCCGATTTTTATAATTGAATGACGATGAATTTGGATTGCGTTCTAGTAAATTGCACGTAAAACCTTTTATATATCCGGAATGTCTGGACAATAAATATGGCACACCACATGTGGCACCACTTGTATGAATTGCAATGAAGGTAAGAAAACGATATGGCACATTTTTATCTGAACACAAAATAGACTGAAAAAATGCCGATCTTATTATATTTCTGACTCAATAATATGTTGAAATAAACATATATTAATGTTATTTACTATATCACTCATAAATAGTTTTGCCATTAGGAAGGATGTTTGCTGAGCTTGACTGACAGACAAATTTCAGATACCAGCTATTTCATTTTTTTCGTGTTATTTGCAGACGCTTTCTTGTTTTCAGGTTTGTCACACTGTAACTTTGATAATATTTTGTACAAAGAATCTGGTGGGCTGTTATTCAACAATTTACATCACATTTTCAGTTGTCTGTTTTGGCAGAAAGTCATACACAGTTAGCTGTGTAGGCCCACATGTAGGCTAGTCAGCGTGACGGAGAATGACACTGAAGATAGAAGATTTGAAAATACATTGATTAAGCTGGGCTATGTTTTTTTTGCAATCAATGCTACTCAAATAAAAACCTTCATTGAATGAATGACTCACATTGTATTTAACCTTTGTAGAGTCTATTTTGTATTATACCCATAGAGTAAAACTCGATATTAACACCTAACGTTAGCATGTAATACATGCTGGGTAGGTCGAACCATTACATTCGTGGTCGTAAAACACGTGCACAACAATAATAGTGTTACTCTACGGTAGAATTTACTATTGGCAAAAACGTTTCAATCACTACAAGCCATCTATGAACTTAATTAGGCATAACAAAGTTACTCCAGGTCTATATAGGCCTATACCGCGTCCTATAGACTCACCATTGTTCACCCTGTCGGTACGGACCCATTGAAATGGTTGGACTAATTCAGTTGTACAAATTTTACAAATAGGAAACAATGACCCATTGTAGTTTTAATGTTAGTCCAGATTCATCAATGGGCGTTTGTTGTGTGTGAAGTCATGAGTCATGAGTACATTCAGTGGTATGTGGCAAATAAGAACGAATTGGTTCTTCAAATTCAACAGCATACAATTTATTCAAATATATTATAATAAAACAAGTCAACACCCACTGAACTTTGTGTTTACTCAGATCAGTCAGATCAGAGGCCGTATTATCGTACAAGTTACGATATATCGTAGGCTTCTGATTGGTCGAGATGGCCATCTCGACCAATCAGAAACCAACGATATATCGTAAATTGTACGGGAATACGGCTCCAGATCAGTACATGCTGTCAAATATGGCATAGACAGTGTGTACGGTATATAGACCAGCTGGCGCACTATAATGAACCTGCCTGTCAATACACAGGCAATATACAGTAACTGTGTACTTTTTATGTAAGCAAAATAACACTTTTTAGTATTCGGTGGCATTACAGTGACATTTAGATCAATGAACCCGCAATTAATTAACTCCAAAAAATATTGATATTATGTCTCGTTTTGTCACACACATCACCGGATCCTACAATTGGACATAAAGCAACGAGACTGTAAAAGTTGCGATTTCGGATAACAAATATGGTTTGTTATTAAGCACAGGGATGTGCAATGTATTTTATTGCGGGTCCGGTGGACATAACCAACGTTATTTAGGTGATACATAACGCCTTAATATATGTATGCTTTGCTCAAGTCCGCAATATCGCGAATCATCGGTAGCCGACCTAGTTCGCAAGAATGCGATTTAATACATTAACAAAAAAGCTTATTTGACTTTGAAATGACCTTGGTGTCATCTTACAACTATGGAATATTAAAGCTCTGGGGTTATATATTTGTGTGCCAAATTTTATTATGCTGCGTCTAATGGTTGCTAAAGGGTCTAATTGAAATATTACATAACGATTTTTTAATATAAATTGGGTTCCAGGAATATGTTTTTTGTGGGGGATTCGGACAAAGAAGAGATAAATCTAGCATTGCTGACGCGATTTTTTTTAGTCTGATGGAAACACTTTACTCTATCTCTCCCATTACAATAATACGTGCAGTAGAGAAAAAGATTTCACAGTCATTAAATATGGGTGATGCCACCAATAATAAAATTCAACTTAGTATATAATATATGAGTATTATTGAACGAAATAGCTGGACAAGAGTATTTGCCCCTGTAATTTATGTTGTATATAGAATAGATCATGGCTCTATGCAATCATTTCAGGAAGGTTCGACCTGTAGTGACATGAAGCATATAAGACTGAGCATCACAAAAAACAACCCTTTTTTTTAATTAGAGCAAACATATTAAATATTTTACGGCTTTTTCAATGTCTCGAAAGTTTTTAAGTAGGCATGTATCGATAATCGACTTACCCTGTATAACGACTGACGCCCATCAGCGGTGTGACTAACATATAACAGCCATTCACAGTAGATCCAGCAAGGGATGTTCCATATCAAGTATTCTAGGATAGCTCTATATGGCTATTTATCTTATTCAAATATAACATATTCTCTGACAACGTCATTAAGCTTGGACAAATATATATTTTTTCTATTTAATTTGGTAATTATATTAATGTATTGCCTTGTATATAAATAGCAACACCAATCATGTAAGTGAAACGTATTTATTTTGTATAAAGTACGCGGTCGGTACTAGCTTCTGCACTTGTATGGCAAATCAGAGTATCTATTTGCGTATACGGACGTAGGACTATTCGACCACAAGCCACGGAAACAAAACCAAAATCATACCCAAAACACTTATCTCATCATCAAATAATTTTAAACAACAACGTTCCAAAAACCGCGCTGTCGCTGATTTATTCAATAAATACATCTTTAATTCCAACTATAGGCCTATAGATTATATATTCTCAAACCTTCAATTCCAAACGCCGCAAAGTTTTACCGATTTGAATTTTTGTCTAGCAACGCATGCCAACCAAATCTGCGCTCCTTGATAGCAAACATTTAAACGCATGTGTCGTCTAACATGTGAATTAAAATAATTTAAGATAATGTCTTTTGATATTTCACGGAATCCTGACCATGGAGAGTGTTCCTGATTTTGGTCCTTATTTAAAGTGGGCAGTCAGGAGTGCTTGAGTTTCTTTACGACTGCCATAAACTCATCCTCGCTGACCCGACGTTGTGATCCTATGTAACATGTGAAACAATATAGTGACTGGCTCTGGCTAGTGATGATGTATAATAAACCTTGATGTTGGTAAATAGGCCTACCACTCCAGGCAAGTCACCACCCTGTGTGCACAAGCGACAAGCGGCTTTAATGTTATAGATCGATTAAACCATTCAATTTGAGCAATGCTGTGTTTCTATCCCTCGAGCCCTTTCGTTAATACGCGAGTAGGCTATGTGTAGTACCCCTGGCGCTGCGGCCGAAGCAAAAACTGCAGGCGCAATGAGTCGCTTTTTCTCATACGTCACTGTATCAAAGTAGAAATAAACAACACTTGTGGTAAAAATCTAAGTTTTGTCAGTGTGCAATTTGATTTTGGAAGGCAATGTGGTGAAGACAGCTGAGGGCCACAAAAAATGTTTCCCAACAGCTAATTGGCTGAAAACAACGGATGTCATCAGGTGTTCCAGTTCTACCTTGTTCCAGTTTTGTCCGTCCTCTCCATTTTCGTATTCTATGTGGGAAAATGCAGGTGTTAGCAATGGCATATCGTCAGATGGCTCTGTCGCACAATGGGACACGAGTTACAGCCCTGTCACCAGTCTGATTCTGGTACCAGTCCAATCCCGGCACCTTGCCGGGATTGGACTGGTGCCACAATCAGCGGCAACTATCCTCTAGTGTTTTAAAACATCTTGTCTTGGGAGCAGGGCACAGTCTGCTGGATAGGTCTAAGTGTGTCCAGTGGTATAGTAGCCTGGACGAATTTCAATGCGTTGTCATCCAGTAGGAAATTTAGTAATGCAAATTACGAAATCATTTTTGTATTGAGGGGGAGAAGGGATGGCAACAGTCCATACTATTGATACCTATAATACGGGTCATCTTTTATCGTTACGGCACTAATCATTGTACACGAGATATTGATCCAGTGTTGGTGTTATCATGGTGGGGGGGGGGGGCGTATTTTTTTACGAAAATTAATGCAGCGCCATGCAAACAATAATTTTGTAAATGAAAATAGGTCTATGTTTAGTTTCATTCATTTGAAGGTGGAAATTCCAGCTTCAAGTGAATGAAACATGTCAAGGATCATTGCTGCACTCACAAATTTAATGACGCTAGGTATAGCTAGTGACACAGATATCCGCTTCCAACACAGAACCACTTGATTGTGTTAATTATATGAACGAAAAGCGAATTAAACTTACAAAATACCTAACTAAAACATTGTAAAATAAGTGTTCAATGTGTAAAATTAACTTGACGTGTGTCTTTATCCTAGAGAATGAGAATCCGTGTGAGTAAATAAGTGAAGTAATGAGTATACATGTGAATGCTTGGAAATATGCATAAATAACGCGGTACAAAGCCAAACGGCACTAACTCTTCAAGTAAGCAGTTACTACCTTTCGGATTAGCAAGGCAAAATACGATCGATTGCCTTCATTGTTTGGGTTACCATATATAACGTTAGTAAACAGTACCATTGACTGTTTATTTATTTCGCCTATAATTTAAGCCTCGATAACACCCCATGCTAAATTATTTATCCATCTAGTTTTCGTATTTATTTGCACATTTCTACTTCGGAGTCAAAATTTTGGTTGAGAAAGAGCATTTCTAAATGCGTTTAAGAGGGTTACACTGCAATGGTTAAAACAGGTGGCCATATAAATTATATCGTCGCTTAACCAGGCCCGTAGCCAGGATTTCTGTGTGTGTCTGGTGGGGTCGTTTTGAGCAAAACGTTTACCTTTATCTATTTTTCTTGCTGCCGGTAAGGCGGGATAGCCAAATTTGTTTTAATACAAAAGCCCATATTACGCATTTCCTACCTAAAATTGATTGATTGATTGATTGATTGATTGATTGATTGATTGATTGATTGATTGATTGATTGATTGATTGATTGATTGATTGATTGATTGATTGATTGATTGATTGATTGATTGATTGATTGATTGATTGATTGATTGATTGATTGATTGATTGATTGATTGATTGATTGATTGATTGATTGATTGATTGATTGATTGATTGATTGATTGATTGATTGATTGATTGATTGATTGATTGATTGATTGATTGATTGATTGATTGATTGATTGATTAATCACTGACTGATCCATTTTTAATAACAATTTAGAGAAATATATACCTTCCAGTGAAAAAAACACTACGTTTAATCACTACCATAGGCGCATGTATATATTTTCCGGCTGTGTGAGCGAAACGTTCTTTTTACATATCTCTATTACAAATTTATTTCGCTATGTTTATTTTCTTGTACCTAAAAAAATATTTGTATTTTTGTAAAGCTTCCACTATAGTATAGTGATAACATTATAGAAAAAGCTGAACAATATAAACACTTGTGTGTGGTGTATATCACCTCTCGAAATAGTCCGAGGTATGTACTCCTTATAATACCCAACCATTTTGCACAATATTTATTATAGAAATATATACCATTGATCATTATGTAGATTTACTTCCTGATCAGATGTTAACAAAAGGTGCATCTAAAACCTTAATATCTAGTACGACACAATAGCCATGATATAAAAATGATATCCACACCCTCACAATATATACATTGAGACAAACAAGAGACGATGATCGCCGATCGAGTGTTCAATAAAATTGAGCTAACATATATATTTTAAATATATTTTAATTACACAATAAGAATGACTTAACGTGCATGACGAATGTTGTTTTTAACGAACATACCGTCGCCTTGGAGCTAAAGGATCCTATCTGACACTCGTTAGAGTGGCAGATAGGATCCTTTAGCTCCGAGGCGACGATACATCGGCTACATATATTCTATTCATGCTACCCAGTAAACAGAAAACATTTGTATAACATTTATACAGCGTCGGTCCAACATCTTCGACGTCGGTTCAACATTATACACGTGTTTTACAAATGTGTTGTGTTTACTGGGTAGTTTATGTGACTAAAAGTAGATATCTCCTTTCATCCCTGCTTCATATATACTGCGTTGCAATGCCAAAAATAGTATCTGCTTACTTTATAAGTAAGCAGATACTGCCTTTTGGCTTTGCAGAGCAGTATAGATATATTCTGTGGAGGTGGGCAGCTTCTCCATCATTTGTGATAACTGAGAAACCCCAAGAAATACTTGTGTACTTGGTTCATTTCCGCACTTCTGTCTTTTATTTACTAGGCTTCTCATCAGTGTCAGCGGCTTCTCAGCCAGTTGCCTTACTATTTCTTGTTTTTATCGCTGTATGATTGATTCGTCCACTCGTTTGTTTTGGTTCTGCTGTAACTTGATGGAGGTGACATGTCTGAAACTCTGAATCATTATTTTTTTGCTTGACCTGGCACCATAGTACCCAGTTTGGTATGAAATATTCAATGAAATTGTTATATTTCTATACATCGTCTTGAGATAATGCCGGGCATTGTAATTTGAATATATTCTTTATTTATTTTTATTGATCTGCAGGATACAGGATAACACATATTTTTAAAATTCAAAATGTATGACCGGCTATATAAAAATATGTATGGTCGCTGAAAATGTACAAAAATATTTGATTGAATGGTACCGACAGGATTGCCCATTCTACAGATTTTTCTGTATTCTAATGAGTTTTTCATGTTTGTTTAATTCTACGGGCGGATTTGTCTTGATTAGGTCGATTCTAGGGATGTTTTGCAAATACATGTATGTTTTTTCTATTTTCGTAAACCACATGTTTCTCTTCCGTGACGCCCAGATCCATTCTCCATACATAGATGTCGCTCAGGTAACCGTACACCATGTTTTGGAAGAAACTGCTCATTTTGAGCAGTTTTGTTGATAAAACAAATGTGGGCTTATAAACACGTTTGGGTGTTGTAAATATATAACTATGGCAAATACAAAACACCACTACTCCGCCACATATGAGTTGCTATTCGCAGAAAAATAGAACAAAAAGCAAGGGATTACTTTTTCCGCCTACGCGCTGTTGTGATACATGTTTATGTCTTTTTCTGACAGAATTTACAATCGGGTTTAAAACACTGGCAAATAATAATCACTGAATGAGATGCGAATTGCACTGGCTCAATTTATCGATTTTTGAACAGAATAAATAACTCTTAGCTGCAGCAAACTCTTAGATCAAATGAAAAAGAAAAAAAAGATAAATAATTAGTCGAAGTGGGCAGTTGGTAAAATATATCAATATTAATGAATGCAACAAGTTAATTAATTACATTAATAACCAACAAATTTTGAATAAACTTTTCAACTCCTCATCTAATCACTCATTATTTTGTAGGTAGGTTACGCCTATATCTTGAACACAACGCAGCAGGTCAGACATTTCCAACACCCTGCCCTCAAATTAGAAGTAGGCCTACAATCAAGTGAGTATGTAGGTCTGAACATAGTCATCGATGACCATGTGTCACAAACCGTCATGGTGTTTTAAATAAGCCCAAACCGTCACAATCTGATAATGACCTGGGAGTGGCAATAGTTTAAATGACCTGATATGGAAATAGTTTTAAATTTTCTTCTAAATATTTAAAGATGAAACACTTTGTAAAAATCTATAAAAAAAATTGTAAATATGTTTTACAATTCTACAATCAGGCGTTTTCTGGATCTGTGACAAATATAAAGTTATTTACTGTTATTATTAAATAATCTTGTATTTATTTATACACAATGTTAACAATTACATATACTTAAAAGTCAAAAGAAGAAATTAGAATAACAAATGAAATTTTCTGATTAAGCGCGAATTATGATTTTGCGTATTATCAAAATGTGGTGAATTGTGATTTTGTGTGTTATCAAAGTGTCGTGAATTATGATTTTGCGTGTTATCAATGTGTCGTGAATTATGATTTTGTGCGCTATTAACTCATAGCCCAGCTCGGACCTGCCATTTATGATGCTGCAGTCTAGGTCCGAGCCAAGCTCGGACCTGGCAATAATGCTTAGCTATTCACAAGATGACATCACGTGTACAACTATAAACACAGCATGGGGAACCTAGAACATAAAGGGTTGATTTATCTGCACCACAACAGTTTCTGAACTAAAAATAGAACTCCAGGCTTGAATGAAAAAGTGGCTTTCGGTATTTCACACCGTTTCTAACTTGGTTCATCTCAAAATATGAAATATGGTATGCTCCTTAGGAAATTTAAAAAGATTAATAAATCACATAGTAATAACTTATTTACCTTATTAATTTCTGTGTATAGACCTTTTGAATGTTTCTTCGAATCGTCTGTGATGTATTTTAATGTATTTTATGTGAATTGATATAATTTTGTACTCTCCGTTTCTCCGTTGTTTTGACCATTATTGAGCACAATTTTCGAAAATGTGGCTACCTAATTAGCATATTCAAAATGAATGTCAGTTACCATGGCAACATCAGATATGCCTATTAAATGAAGTGTATTCTGGTTATAAATTGTATGTGTATTCCTGTGGTGTATGGGAAATACATATGCCATCATTCTAAATTTATTTTAAGAGTATGAGAGTATGTCTCAAAATCACAAAAATGGCCAGACCACACAGACGTCCAATGTCAAAACGGCCAGACTGCTATGAGCTAAAGTGACACAGAATCACACAGAATGACAAACAAACATATCATATAAACCTATCTACCGTTAAGCCAGGATATACCCGCTCTTCGTGATCGACCTAATTACAAATTAAATTAAAAACAAAACACAGCTGATATCTCTAGAGTTATAGCGTTATTTAGTAGTGACAATTTAACAGTAACAAACGGGAAATAAATGATATGATACAACTAGTACAACCTTATGATATAGCATGAAAAGAAGATATAAATTATTATTCTGGATAAAAATACAGTAATGAGGTTATTTATTTTATTCATTTATTAAGCTTTCTATAAGTACAAGTACATGTGTGTAAAATATACATGACTAACTGTACATACAGAGGCAAGTGGCGACAGGTGACCAGCACCTATACGAGGCCACTTCCCTTAATGTGAAATTTAAAAAACTGGCTGTTTATACACTATTAACATGCTTAAACAATTTGACAGATATAGTGTTAAAAACTCAAAAAGCTGAGCAAACAATGCTAGAAGTAAAATAGCAATTAAAATAAACATAGCCAATAATAATGACTGAAAGATTAATATAGTTTAAATGTTAATAAGTATTTAAAAATTGCAATAAGATGTCACAGTAACAGATGTTTCATTCTATTGCACACACACGGCTGACATCTGTAAATAGACGTCCAAGAGCACAGATCGTTAACATTAAATGACTGTTGTAATTTTAATTTAGAGTGAAGCATTAGCTGGTGTTTGAACGAGTTAACAGAAGTTGAGTCCCGGATCTGTATTGGAAGAGAATTCCATTCACTTACAATTCTATGAAAAAACGATTTTTTAAATGTCTTAGTTTTTATCAGTAAAGGTTTTAAAAAGCAAGCCGCAGTCACCAGATCTACGCGATGTATTGTCAATAAATTGGGTATAATTTTCAATTGGAATTTTAAACACTTTTAGAAATAAACAAGATCTGAAATTTCGCGTCTGAAACACAGAGGTAATAAATTTAAGTCAATGCACCTGTCCTGGTAACTGCGGCCATCAAATTTGGTCACAAAACTTGTCATTGCTCGTTGCACACTTTCAAGCTTAGTTAACTCATTGGCATTTTGAGGAGACCAAACCGGAGCGCTATATTCAACTATGCTCCTTGTTAATGATTTGTATAAGTTAAATGCGACATTATTTGTAGCATGATATCCAACAACTCGCTTGATCATACCATTAACACGCTTGCATTTACTTACAACATTATCGATATTTCCCTTCCAACTTAAATCTGAGGAGACAAGTACACCCAAGTCTTTGGACGATGTAACATGCACTAAATGATTACCGTTTAACATATAGTTAAAAAATACTGGTGCCCTACGGCGACTAACAGTAAGAATTTTACATTTAGAATGATTAAAATTCATTCTCCAAGTTACACTCCATTCATAAAGCCTATCCAAGTCGGCTTGAAGTAACGTGCAATCCAGATTGTTTTTATTTTCCATATATATTTTTGCATGGTCTGCAAATAGACCTGTTTTAGAGGAGAAACAAGATAAAGGCATGTCGCTTATAAATAAAATCAAAAGGAGTGGCCCCAGAATAATATTGATCCCTGGGGTACCCCATAGAGGACTGGTAAACAATCAGATGCATGACCTTCTAAAACAACGCGCTGGATTCTGTTAGTCAGATATGAATTGAACCAAGATAAAAGATTTCCATTTATACCAAAAGATTGAAGTTTGTGGAGAAGAAGCTTATGGTTAACAGAATCAAACGGTTTGCTGAAGTCCAGATATATTATGTCAGTCTGGCCAAATGCAACTAACGCGCTGCCTATTGTATGATACATATAAAGTAATTGAGTAGTACATGATTTGTTTCTCATAAATCCATGTTGCGCTTTGGAAAGAGATGGTTCGACAATGGGATACATATGGTTGAAAATACACCTTTCCATAATTTTAGACTCACAGCTTAGTAGAGAAACTGGACGGTAGTTTTCAATATTACCCTTGTCTCCTTTTTAAAAATTGGAACTACGTTTGAGGCCTTCCATTGACTGTGAACCTTGCCAGTTTTCATACTCAGGGTAAACAAAATGGCTTACGAGGGAGATAATTGTGAGGCACACTGTTTTAAAATATTAGTGATAAATTGTCTGTGCCATATGCTTTGTGAACCTCTAATTTGTTCAACAGCGTATACACTTCCTGTGTAGAAACATTAACAGCCGAAAAATCATTGTAATATATAACATTAATATGCGGTAATTCGTCATCTGTTTTCAGACAGGGATTAAATGAAGAATGAAAATGAGCATTGAACATATTGCATTTTTCATTATTATCAGAAGATGTGACAGAATTAAGTTTGACGGTTTGGGGAATATTTTTTTGCTTTGTCTTAGATTGAAAATAACTCCAAAATCGCTTGGGATTATGGTTTACTGCTTGACCTATACCGGCCATAAAGGCTTTATGTTTAGCTTTAATGTTGTTTTTAAGTTTGTTCCTGTATTTTTTAAATGATGACCAGTCTCTACTTTTGCTTGATCTTTTGGCTCTACACCAAGCTGTATGTTTAACTTTGTGCAGGTGTCTGACTTTGCTGTCAATCCATGGAGGACCAGATTGACCCTTGATTGTAACTTTTGGTACTTTATCGTTGACCATGCCTGCAACCCGAGATAAACAGACCTCCCATGCATGATCAATATCACTATCATGCCGAATAAGATCAGTCTCGTCCAAAGCCCAATCTGCGGCTTTGTAATTAAATACTTTCAGGTGCGTTCGTGAATACCAGATCTAGCATGTTTCCCTTGACATTAGATGCTACAGTATTAAGCTGTTGAAAATTGTTGAGAATTGATTTATAACATCACAAAACATGGACTATGATGTAATGTTACTGGAGTAGAGTTCACTTTTCCAGTTGACAGATGGTATATTAAAATCACCCAACATGCAGATTATTTCATATTGTTTTGATGCTTTGACTAGCATATTCTCTATGGTGCGAGAAAAACATGCTAGATCAGATGAGGGTGGTCTGTATAATAATATTATGGCTACTTTTTTATGTTTTACACCTTCGACTTTACAGACAATTACTTCTTCATCTGGCTCATGTTCAGGTTTTCTGCGTGACTTTATGTTTCTCTTAATAACAAATAGTACACCACCACCCCGCTTACCAGGGTTGGTCGAGCTTCTGTCCTTACGAAAAATGGTGAACTCGTCGGGAAGCAATTCGAAGTCTGATATATCATCATTTAGCCAAGTTTCTGTAATTGCACACACTTCGCATTCACTAAGGCTAACAATATTGTTTAACTGATTGATTTTATTATTTTTCCTGTTGCTAGATTTCTTGCGTTCATATAAATGAATTTAACCTCTGGATTGTTAATATTGGGACCTTTCTTTTCGGATTCAACAGTATAATTCGTTTTAGTGTTAGGCTAATGTGTTAAGCTGTGAAGTGAGTTTGACACTACCTATAGCATCGGTTAGCCTTGTGACCTAGTCCGCGACACCTGTAGCATGTAATACGTGTCTCGTAGCGGCACTGGTCAGTGTCATGAGTGTCTTCGCCGCACATGTAGCAATCAAGGTATTGAGGTAATGTTTTGTGATACGGCTGACTGCGTCTTCCAACAGGTCGGTTCCATCTTGTAGATACACTATTATATCTCAAACTACTTGCGTTTGTTGAATAACGGGGACCAGAATGACGATAATTATTTATAGGACGATGTTCAGGTTCACGACGTGGCCATCTCATTGTCTCGTTTCTTTCAGGATGATTTATATTTTCGCGATATCTCACTTCGTTCAAGGAAGAGTGCTGTCGGTGGTGCTGGTGCTGATGCTGTTTGCTACGAGGCTGACGCTGTGGCTTAGGAACTCTCTGCGTATTGTCAATGTTACTACGACTAATTGGACGAGAAGGATAACGATTAGATTGAGTGTGTATGTGATGGTTTGAGATTGAATTCATTGCGTTAGACGAATTGCGCTGACCATCACGTTCGTGTGATGTTTCTAGACACGTTTCTAACACCATCCCGCATCTGCAGGCTGAGATTTTGAAGAAGTTGTTTAAGTGATAAACATCCAGTTACCATGGTTACAGGGGTTGTAGATGTTTTCACAACACGAGATGTTCTAACTTTACACACCTGAAACGTTTCTAATTTGCCAGGAAGTTTGCATATAAATGATACAAACAATTGTAATTTAAACTAATAATTTAGATGATAGTATTACATTGTGGGAATATTCAACAAGAAAATATTTATCAGAAGTAATATCCTAAATTTCAAATACAATCACATAGATTAGGCTATCTCAATTAATGTGTTTACACTAAAATATTCTTCTTTGCCCACTCATATAAGATCAGTATTGTGGTGGGTCTGTCTGACCAAGAGGTAGCGTGTTCGACCTCATGCGGACTGCCAGGGTTCGAATTCGAATTTATATTTATGTATCTCATCTTTATGAGGTTTTCTTTACACAGCTTAGCTTGTATGTGCACTTTTACTTTTTCATAGAAAATACATTTTTAAAACGATAAGTTTACAATAATAATTAAATTGTCGGTATTGTAATAAAGGGGAATGACACACATATTTAACAATTAAATAGTGTATCAGAGCAGGAAATATCTTTAATAAATACAATCATAAAAATACAGTGTAATGCAGTTCATATCATCATACATAGGCCTATTATATTTACATATTATAAAGAAAGAAATAGTGATTTTTTTCGCAGCTCATACATAATGTCACCTTTTTTACCAAAAGCTCGTATTGATTTGTCATTATTGTGTTATTTCATTTCTAATACATCACAATCATAGAAACTTAATCAAATATTTTCAGTAAAACTTTAAGGTGAAGTTTGTAAGTGGAATATATTTATTTTTTATATCGATGAATGCGAAAAATCGACACTGTCAATTCCCTTTTGTGATTTCTCATAATACTGCCGTGTAAAGTGACAAAGCAGTGACTGCTTTCTATATAAGTGAGGAGCTACTTCCTTTTCACTTTGTGGAATAGAGGAGCCACCTAGCGAATAATTCAATAACATTTGTACATACAACAAAAATAACTAAAAATAGCACTCATCATAACACAAATAATTCAATAACATTCTTACATAAAACATACATAATTCAATAACATTCATTCATAAACATAAATAATTAAATAACATTCTCACATAAAACAAACATAATTCAATAACATTCATGCATAAACATAAATTATTGAAAAGCATTTATACATAAAGCTTAAATAATTCCAAATAACATTCATCATAAAACACAAATAATTCAATACCATTCGTACACAATATATATAATTCAATACCATTCGTACATAAAACCTAATTATTATACATTATACTTAGAACTGTAAAATGTATTTTTTAAGAATGCGAAGTTTGATTCAGACGTTATTAATTGGACGTTTTTATGCTGCATCGTGCATGCATCCTACTATTAATAGAATTCTACCGTCTTCCATTTAAATTTAATCACTCCTATTTGGATGTTGCCATAGCATTATCGTCAAAATTTCATTTAGATTTAATCACTCCTATTTGGATGTTACCTCATGGCATCAATGTCGTAATTTCCACTATGCTATCATTTGGATGTTATTACTTGGCGTAACTGTGTTTGACAGATTCAGAAATGACTTGAAACTCCTTTTGAAATTGGTATCTAAAACTACATAAACTAGACTATGTGCAGCATTTGAGAAGAACAAAATTAGCATTGTCAATGGGAGAGCATGAATCGGCACATCCAAACCATTCTCAATTCTCGTTAGAACGACCAAACCTGGTAAATAACCAACTATCAGCGAAATGAATATGATTATCATGCATTGTAAAATATACTTATGGGAAGAATTGTTGGTTAGACTACGTTTCGAATCGCGGTATCTACTTCTTTCCATGATTACTGTTTCCAATTTCTTCTTAGCCAAATACACTGTGCGATGGATTCTCATGTAACTGTACAATAAAACTAACGCTGAAAGTGACAGCGTTGTTGCCACAGTCGCTATCAATGCGATATCGCTTTCCTCAGCTTTGCAGGATCCCATTGTTTTGATGAATGTAATCTTCCTGAACAATCCGGACGATGTAATGACAATGACGCAGGACATAATGTGTATAACAAACAGGATAATTGTTATGGTGCGCTTGTTGATGACACGAGTACTGAGCTGTGGGTGTAATACGAGCAAGTAACGCGTCATGGAAATAGACATCACGTGCAAAATAGAGACGAGAATAAGGTGGAGACGCAAAAAGCTATGAAATCTGCACATGAGGTCTGCTCTTGGCCATGTGATTGGATAAGTCTCAATGTAGATCGCTATTACTTGTACAATGTTTAATACTCCACAACAGAACATATCACTAACGGCCATACTCCCTAAAAGAGCGTTGTATGGCTTCCTTAATGACTTGTCTTTATAAAGTAATATCATTATGACTCCGTTAACAAGAACACCAAACAGGTTAATGAGAGAACCGCTTGTGAGCATAAATGTACTGAAATCACTCGTGAGAGTTTGGTGTATCGATTGGTCATCCACCACTGTTGTCAGCACGTCTTCTGGTAGAGCCGATCCCGTGGC
>OZ024918.1:42193145-42260645 GCA_964017125.1 Flabesymbios commensalis
TAAAATCTTTCCTTCTACCCAAAATACATGAAGCAGTTCAAGCTCTAAAGAGTGACATGGGATTTTGGCGGCCATCTCGGAAACTAAAAAAACGCCAAAAATAATTTACCAGGCAAATTCCCAGGGGACGATATACATACTGAAAATATTTAGAACCGGCCCAGGGTGATTTTGACACAGCCACTGACCGAAATTCATCCACTAAAAGGATGCGACATTGAGGGACGTCTCGGAGCTATGACCCAATTGGGGATGAATAGCTACAAAGCGCATAGCGATGATCGGCCTTACGCGTCGCCGGTTTACTCGGCTACCAGCGCCCACATGTGCTTGTGATGGCCGAGCCCAGGTAACTTTGGGACATAAAGGTACGGTAGTCAGTCGGATTGAGAGCCCATTGAGGTCAGGCTGATTACATCCGGACAAAGTGACAGGAAGTTGGTCTGTCAAGTAGTCCCACGACCAATACGGACCTGATGTGTCAACCCACAGCCAGACTGCACATGCACAACACTGCATGGCACTGCATATAATAAGTAGAGCCAAAGGCCTCATGTGGTTACCGCTGAGAGGTTGGCCTATTATATACATGTAGGCCTAACCATTTCAATACAAAGATGAGGCGTTGAGCCAATGTTGCTCCAATGACGGGTCAGCGTCATACACAGTGAACCAATATTAAAATTAGCCGAATACTAGGCCCTACCATATCCCGAATTACAAAACACCATGAAAATAAACAGAATCTTGAATTTGACTGGCCTTGGGGACAATACATGTGACCATTAGACCATTAGCCATTAGCTGATCAGCAAAGCGAGCTTGTTTATAAGCAGATGAGAGTAATTTATGCATATAGTGTGCGAAAATTGGCTGATAATAAACATTATAGAATTCGAATCATTACAAAAAAATGATGTTTGCTATCTACAGCTTGGAGTCCTTTGTGGATTTAGTTTCATTTTCATGGTGTTTTGGGTGTCTGTTTTATAACTGGGGTTGAGCCCTATGGTGGAAGCTTAGCCCTACCCTAAAACCTAATATTAGGTTATATTTAAATGGCATTGGATCAACAGCCTCATTACACTGGTCGTTTTTCAACGATTGGGCAGTGAGCTATAGTTTTATAAAACGTCGGTGATGAGAAGGGACTAGTCAAATGAGTTTGACGATTTTCTCCCCCCCCCCCTCCCCCTTGGCTATTTTGGGTATTTCGTGGTATTTTGGGTGATAACCTCAGCAGCTGATCTGACCTAAAAAACAGGCCTAGTAGAAAAATTGCTTTTTTGCTCGCTCCATTTTTGCGAGAAATCAATTTTTTGAAAAAAATAAAATTGTTGCTTCTTCGCTCACTCCATTTTTAGGGGAAGGAAATCAATGTTTTTTTTAGAAAAAATTGCTCGTTTTTTTTTTAAATTGCTCGCTTGCTCCATATTTTTCTGCTGAGAATCCGTAATACATAAAATTAATTTGGTGTGGCCTTATATGCCCTACATGATATAGGAAACCCTAGGACTACTTATGTGAAGACGTCATCGCGGCATATAGGGGGCAGGACGGGCAAAGGGGGCCACTTAACGTTTTTATGGTATTTGAAGAGAATATTCCAAGTATTTTAAAGCATGTGACCTCATTAATATCTCATACAACACGTCATAATCAAAATATCTTCGATGGCCACATTTACCCAATGGCCCCCTTTGCCCGTCTCTCCCCTTTTCCACATACATTGATTCGTGTCATCCCGGCTCCTGGCTTTCTCTTCCCAGCAAACACGATACATTAAACCAATGTTAGGTCAATGCCAATGTCGTAAACGGCGGTACAAAATTTAACCAACATTGGTTCAATGTCCCGTGTCTGCTGGGTTGTGATGCTATCACCTCTGCCAGTAATTATTTTGATATTGGTTTAATGTTGGCCAACGTCTGCGACGCGGGCCCAGTATTATATCAACATTAAGTCAATGTGCCACTTTAACGGGACTCGGCTGCTTTTAGGCCTTACATAGCAGACACTGTCCCTGTGTTGTGTGCAGCGTCCACAACGCTGGCCCAACATTAAACTATCACATGGTAACTGTGTTGTTTTCTCAGTAGTCAGCACTCTACACCTGTTGTGAAGCTACAGAAGGCATAGCCACCCTGCAAACACGGGGAATTCACCCAATGTTGTTTCAATGCTGGCCCACCGTCTTCGACGCTGGACCAACATTGAAACACCACTGGGTGAATCAGTCTAGCGGCAGAGAGTGCTTGAGCACACAGTGTGCATAGGCTAATAATGTAGTCTACGTCTCGACCAGACTCCCAACGTGATTTCGTGTTTGCCCATTGTCTGTGACACTGGCATAACATTGCATCGGCATTGGGTCAACGCATCCTGGTTGCTGGGTATGTATTCAGTGTTGTCTTCCCAGCAAAAACGAGGCATTCACCCAAGCTGCATCGGGTGAATGCCTCGTGTTTGCTGGCTTGTAGGACAAGACCACCACCACCACACTGTTGAGTTTCGGATTTCCTAACAAGCGGGTGTGTTGACACTATAAACACAAGAGACCTGATATTGTTTAAATGTTGCCACAGCATTTTCAGCAGCGGTCAACATTAGAACATCATTGGATCAACGACTCGTTTTTTGCTGGGATTGCGGGCTCGTGGGGGGTATGAATAGAACTGCTGACCAAATTATCCAAGGCTAATTAATATTCATAATCACCCAGCTCTTACAAATTTGGCCAACTATGGCACGGGTCTACTACAGATAACAAGGGGCCATTGCAAAAGTCCACACAGTAAGATATGAAACCATGTGAAGATGCTCTATATTGTGTTAGGAATATTTAAGGCGACCCCTGCAACTAAGGGAAAGGGCCTTATCATGAATGAAATGCACCCATCTACTGGTTTTATGAACGCAGTGACGTCATGTTTTGTCCTAAATCTGTGACAGTGTTCAGACCAAGGCAATAAGGTGGCCGCGGGGCAAGCCCTACCCAGAAAAAATGAGCCCCAGCCCTTCCCAGAAAAAATGAGGAAAAAAAAGTAAGGGAAATTGCCATGTATCGGTAAATCAGTTTTATCGAAATATTTATTTTAAAACCCCTGGTTGTAGTAAATTAAGTTTGTTTCAGGGATGTAAAATGATGCTTTAATGCATCGTGAGGGCTTAATGGGTTAAGAAGATAAAATAAAATCACCGATTTTTGATGATTTTAGCCTGGGCCTGTCCCTTTAAGACACAACATATAAACCCTGGAGCACTGATGTCGACTGCCGTGGACATTCTGTATTTTTATTAGCACCTGTATAACCCCTGATAACGAGCTGTTCCCAGTAAATATGCATGCAATCTTGAATCACTGATATATATTGGGACTTAAATTTTACAAATAACATAAATTTTCAGTCACTTAAAGTTGTGTGTCACGGTAGCGAGACAATCTTCAAGAGACTGTAAATTAAAATTGAATAGCTCAGTGCTCTAAGGGTTGAGTTTACTGTGTAATCTAGAAGGCAATTAAAAATGTGATGAAGCTTAACCTAAGAAAATAAATACACACCGGATAATCAATTAATTTTATTTAACAAAAAAATCTCATAAATATTGTAATTTATAAATAATAACAATTAATACTCAGCTGCCAGAGCATCCAAGCATCATGGTCGAATGTATATTGTGTTAAAACCTGTGAAACTGCTACTATACCAAGAAGTGTGGTGTGACATAAATTTTACAAACATGTTAACCGCCTTCAACAGATTAGTTGCACAGAACATTTTTTAGAAAATGACATATTGCCATATTATGATCGAGAACAAAATTTGACTTATTTATGTGGTCCAACAAACTGTTATCAATTATAATTACTGACAACTACAAACAAATTTAAACATTTTATAGATAATTGTTATAAAAAAGTGGAAGCCCATCGATTGAGATTTTTAAATATATAATTTATCAACTTATTCGTTCAAAAAAAATAAATTGTATATCATATTATTTGTAGCATTTCTGCAGTTCAGAAAAATGCACATGGCAATTAAATACATTCTTGACAATAATGCATTATCTCTTTTTCTGATTTTGGGCAGAGCAGATGGGTCAAATATGTAGAGTTACATACATATTGTCAGAAACAGAAATACAAACTAAATACTCAAAAATACTTTTAAAAAAAAGATAAAATGTTGATATTATTACTAACAGTTTACCTAAAGGGAATTTTGAAGGACACAATGCTTACTAGTGAATTTACAATATTTACAGTCAAATTGCACAGATAAGTTTTTTTCAACCAACAATTTAATAAAACTAGATCGCTTTGTAGAAGTAATAATATTTGAGGTTGCTTACAAATTTTATGAATTTGTACCCATTTTATTTTGTTCTGAAATATGACAAGCAAGGCAAAACTGTGTTATGTTTTATTTATTATGCATTTTCGCAATCGAAGGGTTGATCAATTAAAATTGTTCAATATTCATTACTTTTCATTATTTAGGTGTTTCTATTCACCATTACACAATAGTGTATTGTATAAATATAATTGATAATTCTCTCCTCTCTAACTCCTCCGATTTCTGAAGTACTCTATCTTCAGTCAATAAGTAGGACTTGTTATATAAAACATGCAAAATCATTTCCTAGATCCTCATTATGCATAGACAACCAATTAATGATTGAGTCTTTTTCCATGGTATCATTCACCACGATATTTTGGTGGCCGTTTCTCTCTGAATGCAATCAATCCCTCCATTCTGTCCTTTGTGGGTATTACCTGTAAATAAAAGAAGCGTTTAGATGTTAACCCTTGTCCTGCTGAATTGTTTCAAGTGTATTTTTCGTCATTTGAAGCTGGAATTGCTAACGCAATTTCCAGCTTCAAATGACGAAAAATAGGGATATTTTTCGAAAATATACATCTTCTAAATTGAGTTATTTTACTAACTAAACATCTACCACAAACTGTATTGTTCATTTCAGTCACATATTATTTGGCTTAAAATATGCTTAAAACCGTATATATCCGGGTCTAGCAGGATAAGGGTTAGGATGGTTCAGAGTTTTTACTGTATTGTCAATAGTGTCAGCCTTGTTTGCATTGTTAGCACAGATAAACTATGTTTCCTCATCCTTAGCCAGCTGATCGCGACTATTGTCGTTTTTAATCTGTTTTATTATTTGTCCAAATCACTGTAATTGGGAATAAAATCTGTGTCTAAACATAAAGTTTTCAAATATTTGTGCTCATACATGTATTAAACAAATATGAGTAATTCACAGCCACTTGAAGTTGTGGGTCACGTTAGCGAGACACAACTTTAAGTGGCTGAAAATTTAAATAAATTAACTTAGCAGGATAGGGGTTAAATCAGAAAGAACAACACATTTCCGTGTTTGCCAACAGCAAAGTGATGTGTGAAAAATGCTAAATTGCAATCAGTACCATGCACTTCCTTTTGCTATAAATCCTGTCATTCTTTTTGTGGCAATGCGTAATATGTAAGACATTTCACATTGACAGCATTGTCACAAACAAATTTAGTGGGTTGAGAGTTAAGATAACTAATTGCCATATTACTGTTTGCAATACAATTAGAATCTTATCTTGTTGTGCACTTTTTCAACAAAAAAAAACATTTGATTTTTTTCATTAGAAAATGAAATTGTCACTTTAGGAAGCAGCCTACTAGTCCCTTGCATCCTGACTCCGGACTTCCTTTCGTCGCAATATTGCCATGATTGTGCAGAAAGCGACGTACATCAATCTTCACGCAAGCACTAGTCCCTTGCAAGCCAACGGCCCAAAAGTTGCCCCAACATTGGATAATAAATAGACATAATTATGTTTCTGGGACAACATTTATACTAGCTAACAAGATCGCATACCTGTGCTTTTTAAAATTTAATCAGGACCATAAGTTATATATCAAAGAGAGATTTAAATGCTTGGGAGAAAAAAGTCTCAATCAACAGAATCTGCGGTATAATAATCTCTTTTTAGCTAATTGAATTGTGGCTCAAATTCAAAGCCCACCTTTCAAAAAAATTACACTGTATACAGATTAGTTTTTAAACTCTCTAATTCACAGACCACAACTTACTTGTGCATAACAAGCTTGCTCAAATGCCAGACCAGAATTGATGTCAACCTATAGATAAAAAATCAATCAAATTAAAACAGAACCGGACAATTCAATATTTATGCAAGTGATGTTAAAATTTGAAAAGTTAGAAATCATGTACATGTATTATGATTTAATAAATTATAGGAAATGAAGCTGTGAAAGCCAAGAAAGCTTTTAAATTCACTTAATAATTTGTGTTAAATCTCACATTTATACACCACAAATATATTACAGTTCAACATCTCACTTCCCATCAAGATCTAATATCAATTTTGCACTTTTGGTGGTTTGAAAGCAAAATAAAACATTACGAAATATAATTTATTATGATATAATATTAGGATTCATTCAAATTAGGACTCCATTTGATATGTGTACTACTGTCCCCTGAACAAAGTCATCCCATGACCTTCCAAGGTCATAAAATGAGTCAAAATCACTCACTTTGAACACCGCCTACTGTTTAATCAGCACCACGGTGGCAAATATTGTTGGCGACTAAATTGCTAAGACCATAAAATGTATCAAAGGCACACATCTTCAAATTTGACTGCTATTTTTGTTGGAGTTATGTGTGTAGCAAATAGGAACACTCTAGCTTAAGATATTTAAAAGATATGCATCAAAAGAAGTATGGCAATGATAGGCTGTGACATAGGTATTAAGTTAAATTCCAGATGTATGAGTGTAAAATTCAGGTGAAGTTAATAGTACACAAATCATATCAATAAGGGAACTATTTGTACAAAATGCTAACAGCAGCAAATGTGGGTAAGCAAAAGGTGCAATAGTTGATACATACACTTAGGTGCTGGAAGTAAAAACAACAGACAACATTTAATTATTTTTTATAGAATTACTTACATCAATTCCTCTGTTAATAGCTAGTTTTGCCATCCGTAAAGCGATTGGTCCCTGCAAAAAGAAAACATCAAATTATCAAAATTCAATTATAGATATCAAATTAAATCATATTAGTTTACCTATTACAATCATCATAATATAATTGTGTGAATAATACAATTTGAAATGAATGGTAAAATATCATAGTATGTTTACTAATTGATTCCACACTTACTATTCCAATATTAAAATTTGCAAAATGATTGGCAGATTTGACACAGTTAATGTGAAACTATCTATAATCAGATGAAAAAAGTATTTGTATTTTCAATAGTTGTAAATCTTTTACATACATTTTTGAGAACTTCTGAACATCATTATGTATCCATAGATACAACTAGATGTAAGCTCTTACCATGTAAACACCCAAGAAGGCTTCCTCTCGTACTTTTCAAATAAGAGTCATACATTAATTATAATTTTACCAGATAATCAATTTGTACATATTATTATCAAGTAATATTATGAGGCAGAAGCTAGCAGTTGTAGGCTGACTACGTGATATTTTGAGCCCAGAAGATTAAAGATAGCCTCCATGACCCTGACTGTCTCCTATCGGATAAGCAGCTTTGAAGTTATCAGGGTGACAAGGTTCCAATTTGACAAAAAAAGATTAAAGGTGGCCGCCATGACCCGGATATTTTCCAGAACTTTCTGAAAAATTGATGCAATCTAGGAAATAATATGACTATGCAAAATGTTTAATATTGAGTATATCAGATAAGTGGCTTTGAAGTTATCAGGGTGACAAGGTTCGAAATTTACAAAGAGATGAAAGAAGGCCGCCATGACCCAGATATTCTTCCGAACTTTCTGAAAATTGATGCAGGCTAGGAATTATTACTACTATGCAGTATTTTAAATATCGAATATATCGGATAAGTGGCTTTGAAGTTATCAGGGTGACAAGGTCCTAATTTGACGAAAAAAGATTAAAGATGGCCGCCATGACCCGAATATTTTCCAGAACTTTCTGAAAAATTGATGGAGCCGAAGAATTACTACTTGCATCCAGTATGTTGAGTAAAAGTTGTATTGAAAAAACGGTTTTGTAGATATCAGGGTGGCAAGGTCCTAATTTGACGAAAAAAGAACCCTAATATTCTTCTGAACTTTTTGAAAAATTGATGCAGCTAAGGAATTAATACCCCCAGCCACGTCTGGTCTATATGGCATGGGCTTAATCAAGGAATAACTGGTCCCTTATTGTTTCATCATTTATCTTTTCTATCTATTGTAAAAATAATTTATTATTATAGCTGTAACATGTGTTATGACTATTATGATAATTATGATCATTGACAATCCTTTTACTATCACTCAACTACTGTTGGCTTCATTTTCTTGTAGATTTTATCCAACAACACGATTCACTTACAGCACAATGATATATTGGACACCCAATAATTGTATTATAACAATGTTCACCTGTGTTTGATAATTAAAAAATGGCACGCCATAGATGTGAAGATGTCACAATTTAATCATAATTATGCAATATTTGAATGATATATGGTCCCTTTGGATATGCTAGGGTGTATCTACCACTTTACAAAGTGTCAGATACACCCTTTCATATGCGAGGGGACGATATTATTTTAACAGCTTAGGAGTTACCATCAAGTCATGAGTGTTATGGTGTATTTACGTTTGGCGCTATTTCCCGAGCCAGGTTCAATGCTCGATGGTATGCAGCATCCCCCGCCTCATTCTGCTCCACTACATGGTTCACCATGCCTAGTCTTTCAGCCTCTACACCGTCAACGACTCTCCCCGTAAATATCAGCTCTTTGGCTATCGCTGGTCCGACAAGTCGTGACAAGCGCTGGGTGCCTCCTGTATAACCAAAAGTAAATCCTTATCCTGCTGATCTCGACTTGTGTCGTTTTTAGCCTATTTCATTACTAATGTTAGTCAATTAAAACACTGTTATTGGGAACGAAATATGTGTTTAACCCTTTAAACCCTCACGATGCATTAAAGCATCGTTTCATATCCATGAAAACATACTTAATTTTCCTTAAGCAAAGGGTTTTAGAAAGAAATTTTCCATGAAACTGGTTTACCAATACATGTCAATTTCCTTTAATTTTTAACCACATCAAATCATCTTCATCCACTACAAGTCGAGAATTGCGACAGCAATTCGCGGCTTGTAGTGGATGAAGATGACAATGGCAAACGCAGGCTTGAAAGGGTTGAACATCAAGATTTGCAAATGTTTCATCTCAGATTAAACAAATATGCATAATTATCACCCACTTGGAGTTGTGGGTCGAGGTAGCGAGACACAACTTCAAGTGGGTGAAAATTTATATAAATGAACTTTGCATGATAAGGGTTAACAGTATTTAGGGGTCAAGATACCCACACACAAAAACTATGGTAGCTGTTTGGATTCCTCAGATGCTAATTTTGGTCTCCCATACCAAATTCTGAGAACCCACTCAACCGTATAATTGTTTACCCCTCATGAAACATACATCCAGAAAGTAATCATGAAATTTGGGTAGTTAATAGATCATATCGTCACCCTGATATTATACTGTCGTATCTAACATTTTTTTCAAAAGTGCTTTTATGTTTGATTTGAAGTTATTAGGGGCATACGCATCTTGTATTAATTTTTTGAATTTCACTTACGGATATAAGTAGGTCAAATCACACTAATACATAGTCGTATCTGCAAGTGATTTGCTAATATTTAAAAAAGTAAAATATTATAGAGTCGTATGCGCACATACAACAAAATTGGAAAAAATATAAATCTGAAAATGCTGTATCTTAAAATAGTTCAGTGCTTTGGAACACCATGAATTGATAGCAGTAGAGTTGCCTCGTAACGCCTAAACTCTAACAATCCATCAGTGTGCTTCCACATTATGTTACTCTTAGCTACGTCACTGCCAGTGTTTAATCATACTCGCACAGTCAGCGACGTATTTATTTCTACCAAAAATATCTATATCAGATGGAACGCATAATTCTTTACCTTAGATTCAGTTCCTTATAAATTGTCAATAGATCTATATTTCTATTTCCCGTGGTAAAAAACCTGCCTGCTTATAGTGAAATCAACATTGTCAAGCTAATTTGTCTGGAGGTCCTATAACTTATTAAAAATTATTTTTCATCCAACATTAATTTTAAATTAAACAATGGTGATCTGATAAATAAAAAACTTGCTCTGCAAAAAAACACATTGCGAAACTAAAAGATAAGCAATATGCTAATGCGGTTGTCGGGTGTTTTGGCTAACAACATGTCATCAACAGCCCTCATGGACAGTCATCATCTCTATACTATCATAAAAGGAAGCTGGAAGCTTACATTCTAAGTGTTTATGATGTTGACACTGTTGTACACTGATTTATGTAGCATGAAGCAATTACACAGAGAGAGTAAAAAAGCAAGTTGTGTGATTCAATGATTACACAAACAGTCTGGTAAAGAAAAAAATAGAGTGTATCTTTTATCAGATAACTGCTGCAATGCACCGATTTAAAATGGATAAGATCATGCTAATTGTTAGTTGATTTGTGAGTAGGCTTCATCATTATGCTGACTATAGAGTTAAACAGGGATTTTTGCTGAATCGCTGCGCTAACTGACTTTCACCCTAAAGAGACAATATTCTGTATTGTTATTTTAGAACAATATGTTCTTGTAATATTTTTGAAAACTGTTGTCTTTTTACGCTTAGTTCATGTAGTTAAAGGCATTTGATGTTCAATGACCCTTGTTAGGGATTTTTTGTTGTTACATTATTGATTTAGATACTTATGTAAGAGCCTAAGTGTTAATTTCAGTTAATATTTTGTTTAATGTTCTGTAAAACATGTAAAATGTCAAGTAACTTTAGTAATTGAATAAAAACAAACCATAATATGAATTGCGAAATGACAATTATAAACCGATGTAAAATCAGAATAAATTGTATGTTAACCTAACAAGTGACATTCATGCCTAACATTGTTGACAATGTTACCTGCATAAGTATATTATATTACTTACTTTATTTCTCAAAAAATTTAAATAAGAACATCACATACTCGAGCAGATTTTGCATAGGTTCGAAAAACACATTAGATAGAAAACGTTATTCATTATTGTGTTTCTGTTGAGATACAACACAATCTTAATGCAAGTTATATATTACAAGGTCGTATGTGCCACTTACAACAGTGTAATTTTAAATAACAAAACATTTGTAATTTTCACCATGTTTTTCTTAAATATATTCTTATGAGATTGTCAGTTATTTGGAAAAAAAATAATTAAAAAATCGGATGATCTAACTCCTATAGTTGTATCTGCACATACAACTATGTAGTATTTTAATTTTTTAATTTTACCTTTAATTTTTCATTCTATAGCGTTGTATCTGCCACATACAACTGTCAAATTTTAGAATTTTTATTATTACAAATTAAAGCGAAAAACAATGTAAACTTATGAATTGTTTATAATAGTGTATTACGTAAAACATTTTGAGTCATTTAACAATTTTGATTCTAGAAGTTGTATAGATCTGCAGATACAACTCTATAATACTGACATTTTCACACATTTGACATTTTTGTCAACATTTTACAGTCGTATGTGGTACATACATCGTTTAACTACTTTTTGTACATTATACAATTTTAATGTCTGTTTTGCAGTTAAACATTACTGGAAAGTTATTAAAACGTGAAATCAATTGATTCTGAAAAAAATCTTACTTATATATTACACTGTCGTATGTGCGCATACGACTATGTAATATTATGTATTATCATACACTGGCCATATTTTATAATATTATAAGGTCGTATCTTTTTTAAATGCTTTTTGCTATGCAACGCTAAGGTCTGGTGCATTTTCTTCACATTGAACAAACGTCTATTTTTTATATATACAAAGGCCTTTTAAGACAAGGCTGAAATATTACTACTTTTTTTATAATTGATTTTTTTCGATTATCTCGGAATAATGAAAACTGTAGATACGACAGTATAATATCAGGGTGACGATATATTGAATAGGGGAGTATCTGTTAACAGTGTATACTGAGAAAGTTATATCTATTTTATAGAAATTGTTAAGTCCCAACGATTTTTAGGAATATAATTTTTTTACCAGAATGGCTGCAGGACTGTATGCGCTCCGTGGTGTTGAGATGACACACGAATGAGCAGGTCAAGTGACCATGGGGTAAAATTGTAAAAGTCGGATGACTATAAACCTGCACCTTTACCTTTTGACTGTTTTTATTAGCACTTCTTTTGCAAAAATGATAGAAATATATTGATATATATCTATCTAATCTGCGACAAATTTATGCTCTAAATTTTACAAACCCAACTAATTTTTAGTCACTTGAAGCAGCGAGACACAACCTACAGTGACTGAAAATTGTAATTGAATAGCTCAGAACTCTAGGGGATAACCCTTTAACAGCCGGTATTCTTTTTTTACATTTTTTATTAGGATATTGCATATCAGCTTTTAAACAAGTTGAAGATATAAAGTTATATAAATCAGCAAAAATTTAAAAATAGTTAACTTGCATTTTGTGAAATCTGAACAATTTTCACTCACTTGAAGTTGTGGATAGCGTCAACGACTGACGCGATCCACAACTTCAAGTGGGTGAAAATTCCAATTGAATAATTTGGCGGTTAAAGGGTTAAGATCCTTCACTTACCACCGCCAGGAATAATTGCCAATTTCGTTTCCACAAGACCCATCTTGGCTGACGATGCTACAACAGAAATTGATTTACCTTTAGAGTAGTGAACTGTTGCTTTTCCATTTTTAATCTTAGAATAATTGAATCTAGAGATATGAACATAACCACAGCTTTAAAAAAGAAAGAAACACAATTTACAGCTACACATTTGATCAATTTTGATGAACGATTTGTTTGACCTGACACTCACTTCATCCATTGCAGCTTGAACCACTAATACAATTTTCAACTACAATAATGAAGAGTGCCCCTATTTCAAAATAGCATAAAGTATATAAAACTATATACATGTATACCACTTTCAGTTGTATAGCACCTACCATTTCTAGTGAGGTTTAGTGTTTTGGACATTGTGCTTGTCCATTCAAATACATTGGTAAGCCATTTACACACCTTTCATTAATGTGGGGCACCTGCAAGATTCTCAATTCAACTAAATGACAGTGGTCAAGTCCACATACAGGCGCATCATTGATCAACTGTTTTGTAGGTGAATGCCAGATACTGCACACAAAGTCTTCACACATCAGCTTTGTGTTACTTTCATAAATATGTTTTAATGCTGAACATCACCTATAAACAATGGTCTTATACATTAACCTTGTACATTAACCTGTCAAATGATTTAGCTCAATATAAAATCAAATCAAGGCATCAACTAGAAAGGTGTATCAACGCAGGCCTTGACCCCCCCCCCCCCCCGCCCCTCGACCCCGGCGCGACTGTCCCCGCTTACAAGTAAAGAAATGTAATCCAGAGAGGCTACTGAGCTAAATGAAAAAAAGACCCTTAAAATAAATATTTGTTAAAACCCCCCATGTGCCCACCCTGCCTGAATATTTTTAATTGGCCTGGATCATCCCTCCTTCCTGCCTCACCCTCCCATTAAAAAAAAAAGTAATCTGGATGGTGGTTATAGAAAAAAAAAATTGCCTTGACCCCCCTACTTTTTTGTTCCCGGCAAAAAAAATCAAATTAGCCTTGACCCCTCACCCCCCCGGCCTGACCCTCCCCGCCAGTAAATAAATGTAATCTACAGAGGCTACTGTGTTAAATAAAAAAAACCCTAAAAATAAATATTTTTTAAAACCCCCCATGTGCCCACCCTGCCTGAATTTTTTTTAAAAGCCTTGATCATCCCCCCCCTTCCTGTCTTACCCTCCCATTCGAAAAAAAAAAGTAATTTGGACGGGCAGACAGACGGACGGAAGGACAATCCAACTACATAATGCCTCCGGCCGCAGGCTCGCAAAGGCATAAAAATGTCACAGTCAAGTTTAATTTGACCTCTGCTTATACTCACATGCAATTCTCATATCACATCCAAGTGCAAATTCTAATCCGCCTCCCATAGCAGCGCCATCCAGTGCAGCAATTGTAGGAAAAGGCATGTCTGCCCAGCCTGTCAAACATTGCCTTAGAGAAGCCACAAATGGTCCAACCTCATGCTCAGCCATTTTTACTCGCTCTTTCAAGTCAGCACCTGACAAGTTTTTTAAATTGTATATTTGTATCAAATAACAAATAACAAATGAAAAGCATAACATTGCATTATTGCAGTAGGCCCCTACTAATTATTTCACATATCATCTCATTAATCAGTTAATTATTACATTAATTCAGAATATGCATACACATAAGTTTGAATTATAGCAAACATTTTCATTTCATAATAGCTAAGATATATTATCAATAAATGTATTTAAGTGAAGTCATCTATGGAATAGAAATAAACTAAACCACAGTGCTTTACATTTAAGGAAATAGGATCTTGTTGCAATTGCTACAATCAGAATCAGAGAGAACTAATTTCTCTTTTGGGTATCTGAGGTATGCTTCAGAGTTTTTTTTGGGTCTACAGAGCTTCAAGCTATGTGCTTTCTGGTGATTGCCATTAGCAAACCCTTTTAAAAAAAGCTAAATTTTTTTTTTTTTTTTTTCACTCGACTTGTGTCTCACTACTGCAACCAATAACAAGTGGGTGAAAATTATCCATCTTTGTTTAATTTGAGACCAAACATTTGCAAATCTTGATATTTAAACATTATTTCATTCCTAATAGCAGTGATTTGGTCGGCTGATAAACAAATTAAAAACTAGTCGTGCTCAGCATTTTAAGGAGAAAAATAACCCCTGCCCTGCTGAATTGTTCTGTACTATTGTTTGAATCTATCACCAGAGAATCATTACTAACTGCAAGGCTTTCCCCAAAGCGCGGATACGCGGCGCCGCGTAACGCTGTTTTATCCCAGCGCTGCTATGACAAAATGCGAAAAAAATAGTTTAAAAAATTTCGGGGGGAAATTAGCTCCAGATATTGCCAGAATGCACATTACAAAACTTGACAGGGGGGCGCACGTTTCTGGCGTGCGCACTTCGGGCATCACAGGTTCAAAACCCTGAACTGTATCAAATTGGCATATATGATATTATGTTCAGAACAGTTGTTTGGGCTTCACATTTCAGCTCATTGTGGTGGAGTGCTTTATGTCACACAACCTAATTAATTGTTCAAAATGGCTGTCATGCTAAATTGCCCTGCACGCAAAATTGTACACCTGTGGGAGAAGGTGGATGCAATTGTCAGATTTAAATATCTACAACTATTTCCAATTACCTGCACAAAAGATTCCAGGCACCTGGCTGCGTAAGATAACAACTCTCAAGTCATTGTTATGTCTCATCATATCCTGAGCCAACAGCAACTGCAAAATTTTTTTTATGGTTTTATAATTAGTTTTCATGAACTGATGAAGCAGCAATTGAAGCCATTTTAAATATCAATGTCAATTTTAACATGAACAGTGTCGTACAAAAAAGAACTTATTTACTAAAATACGTTCAACATATTTAGGAGAGTGAACAACAGTGGCGGATTCAGGAATTGACAGACGTGGATTGGGGAGAGGGAGCACCGATTTATAAAAATTATAAACACCACAGCCAGTCCATTCAGCTCTAGAGGGGTCCAGGGGCATGCTCCCCAGGAAAATCTTGCAATCTAAGGCCTCCAATGATTTTGGAGCATATTCGGCCCAAATCTGGTAGTTTTTTGCATTTGGGACCTTCAACAGGGGAGGGGGGGGGTGCACGTGGGTTGCCCCCCCCCCCCTCTGGATTCGCCACTGAACAATAGACAATTTACATTCATTTTGTTGTATTTGGTGCATTATCAGGACTTAATTGACCAGTTCCATAGTTCCAGCTTAGGTATTCAAATGAAGCAGCTGGCTAAGACAATTATGATGATTTAAAATTGAAAAAACCCTTTGGTCTCCATGGTTCAAATGAAAATATTTCAGCCTTGTAAAGATTAAACAGAGAGTGAACTCACTTGTTGTCCTAGATGTTTGCTAATTGCATTTTTTGCCTTGTTTCTTGTCATGCTCATTACAGCAATACCTGCAAAAATGAGAATAATACCAGAGATATGTATTAGCTAGGCCTAGTCAAGCCTTCTGATATCTAGCTCACCTACAACATGAATAAGCCAAAACAAACAGTGAAGTTTATTATTGAGATATCAATATAATGACCTACTTCAGGGACGGAACTTCCCACTGGTCCACTAGTCCACTAGTCCGATCCCCACGGACCAGTAAACATTCATGGTTGCTGGTCCGTCATGTCCAGTAAACATTTCCCTTCAGAGTTATCTGATTGCTCACTGTAAGAGTATCTGTCTGACTTTGACATGGACCCTAATGATGATTGAACCAGTTATGGTTCACCTTTCAGAGCACCTTTTGCACAGACTGTTTCAGTTGCTCTCTGGCTTAAATGAGTGAATGCATATTGGACTAGTGCTAAATTAAATAACACATTTTTTCTGTTAAAAATAAAAATTGTGAGTCTCGCAATTGCTGGCTTTTATCATATTCAAATGGATATATTATACAGGACTAGCAAAACTCTTTGCGGACTAGTAAAGTTTTGTCATTACTAGTCCTGTTACAGTGAATCGTAGGCTCTGTCCATCAATATCTAGAATTCAAAATGTAAGCACCTGTAGCCCCAACAAAAGGCGTTATGAAGTTATCACACTTACAAGCCATTTTAGTTTTCGTGACCTGGTGACCTCGAAAAATTCACTGAATGTTGAACTTGACCTTCAGATTAGTGTCATGCACATGAGGTAAAAAAAATGAAGGCTCTAAGTCAAGGCCTTATGAAGTTATTGCGCTTACAAGCCATACTGGTTTCTGTGATCTTTATATTAGGTCAAGGTCACTGAATTTCAAACTTAATTTTCAGATTAGTGACATGCACATGAGGTAAAAAATGAAGGCCCTAAGTCAAGACGTTATGAAGTTATAACGGTTACAAGCCATTTTGGTTTCGGTGACCTGGTGACCTTGAAATTAGGTCAAGGTCACTGAATGTCGAACTTGGCGTTCAGATTATTGCAGGGTTCCCACCCAAAGCTGAAAACAAAATTCCATGATTTTTCCATGATACCAGGTTATTTTTCCAGGTTTCTCAATTCCGTTTTAACTGCATGTGTAATTTGCCTAAATTGTTTTTATTCGCGTTAATTGTTTTTACGTGGAAAGATCAAAAGATTTGGGCACATGCAACCACCAGTAGTCAAATATCAGTCCAAGAAAGAAACACAAGTGACAAAGAATAAATTCTGCAAAATTTATTCTGATATTGAAAACAAAAAATATTGGATGACTGTAACAAAATCCCATGATTTTTCCATTTTTTTTAAATTCTATGATTTTTCCATGCATTGATATTTTAAGGCCAAATTCTAAGTTTTCCAGGTGAGTGGGAACCCATTTAGTGTCATGCACATGGGGTATAAAAAATGAGGGCCCTAAGTCAAGGCATTATGAAGTTATCGTGCTTACAAGCATCTGCACTGTCCATTTTCGAAGCAGCTGAAGAACTACGGAGATGAATAATATTGAAAGTTATATAGTTTTTAGATACAGCATGGCACCCAATGAGTGCGCAGCAATACAGTAATAGTAGCAAATATAACACATATATGCACATAACAATCAGAAATTTGGGCATAGCATACATACTAGTAAGACACACAATTTTGCATCATACATAATCTCCCACATTTTCACCAATACTCTTGTCATTGAATCATGAAAATCGAAGGAATAATGACTTGTATGCTACTATTTTAGTAACTAAAAGAGATTAAGTGAATTATATATTTTTTTTTATAAATTATTTATTTGATTAAACAATGATCCGGACATTGGTCATCAAATTCGTAAGATGTGGCACATATTTATTTATCCATTCATCATCTTACACAGCACTTGGTTTTGATAACCATTGTAGGGTTGGTGGTTAAAATAGCTCAGTAACAGGTACACCAACCTCAATTTTTATCATAATTTCGTTTAAAATATTTTTAAATCATGTATTTTCTAATGGTTAGCTGATATTTTTTTAATCAAGTTTAATCAGGTCTGTAGATTATTTATCATTTTAACCTTTAGTAGCTCATGTCTTAACTACTCACAACGTTTATATATAAATTCAAATGAATAGGAAAATACTGCTGATTTTTTAAATTTAAATTTGATAGTGTGCAGCCACAGTATGCATTGATTCTCACTCAGCGCCCACTAGCATTGAATAAAGAGGTGATAAATTTTACACCCCTGACCAACACACATCGTCACGGTGAATTAACGTCGGGGAGATCCGGTTTTCACTCCTTCCATATAACCTCCCTGGTTAGACCAGGTCTGCCAAAATGTGTTAATACCAAGGAGCAACTTGACACTGACCGGCCTACGGCTCTGTGGCTCACTGCGTTTGACCAAAGGCAGAGCCGTTGCTTACTCAACTACATGTAGGAGCAACTATATTAATTGAACTGTGTTTCGCTGGTAAATATTTCTCTTCTAAGAAATGGTACTTATTTTGAGCAAACATTAATGTTATCTTGGTGAGATATGAGTACACACAGGGTGGGAACCGATGCTGTACATAAGTACAGCTGAGACTGTATCTGTGGGAATACTATGCAGTCCTCTTAGTGCAGAGTACCACGCATCGGGGTGGGTGTGCGCATGTGAGCTCTGTCTACTCCAGAGCGTGCGCAATGGAGGTTCCCCCTGTCACGCTTTTAATGTAGCCCTGAGACACTGAGTTCCAATCCCGTATGGTTCAGGGAAAGAAGGACTGTTGGTACACCATCGTGTTTGCGGCGAGTTATTTAAGCTGTTTGTTTGCGGCTCTTGTTCGCCGGCTGGCTGTCCAGGCAAACAAAGATGGTTTTGCTGCGATGGATGTGCCACCACTGATGATCTTGTGCAACATAATCAGTCTCGCATGTTTCCTCCTCTCGTGCAGTGTGGACCAGCCCAGTCTCTGCAGCATCTCTGTGACACTACTCCATAAATCACCTACTACAAAGCGAGCAGCACGTCCCTGTACTGCTTCCAATTTCATTATGTCTTTAACCAAGTGAGGGTCTCATACAATACTGGCATATTCCAGGGTGGATCTCACAAGAGAGTCATATGCCAGATCTGCACGTTTAGACGGACAGTATCTGAGGTTTCTGCACAGGAAAGCCATTTTCATAAATAAAATGATCGCCACACTTGGCATTATCACTGAGCAAGACACCCAAGTAGTGGTTTTGGTTTACCTGGGCGAGCTGCGTGTCACAGAGGGTGTAATCACACTGCATAGGTATTCTAGACAGCGCAAACCTCATGGAGTAGCACTTCACCTGGTTGAACTTTATCTGCCACAAGTCGGACCAATGTTGGAGTGAGTCCAGGTCTTGTTGAATAAAGATCTGGTCGCCCCTGTCTTTATGGGTCAATACAGGAGCCAGCAATAAACATACCTGCAATTTAACCATCACTGGCAGACCAAAGACTGTGCTTTGTGGGACGCCTGAGGTCACTGATGTGGGGCTTCAGAGTCGCTTGAGAGTTCACCATTCACTGGTACTCTCTGGCTCCTGCTTGTCAGGAATGCTCTTATCCATGAGTGTGTTACTTCGCAGACACCAAAATGATCTAGCTTGCTGAGCAAACGTTAGTGCTGGACCACGTCAATCGCCTTAGAGAAGTCCAGTATTACTATGTCAATTTGGTCACCACTGTCATATCTAATGTCCACATATATGTCTTGTGCAGTTACGAGCAGCTGGATATCGCATGAATGACCACTGCGAAATCCATGCTGCAGGGAAGTAAAGTTTTTTTGCCATACAAATTTTTTATTATGTGGCGACACTCAATGTGCTTCAATATTTTATATGGCACACTAGTAAGACTCACTGGTCTGTAGTTCTCCGGCAAATAGCGATCACCCTTCTTGAAAATCGGCGAGATGTTAGCAAGTTTCCAGTCAGCTGGTAAGACCCCTAGCGAAAGAGACTGATTAAATATGAATGTTAGCATAGGAGCAAGCTTGCGCACAGTTTAAGTATCCTGTTCGGTACACTGTCTGGGCCCCTGGATTTAACTTTTGCAGTAACTTCCCCACATGAGCCACTTCAATGTTCCATTCTGGCATACTCAGGAAAGGATTACCTTCTAGCTCAGATGGTGCAGTAGTGTAAGTACATTCCATTAATTTTTAAATTGTTCAATAAAATTATGCTTAGCATTTTTTCATAACTGCTGACATGCTAAAAGAAATATTTGCCCACATTTCCACAGTTTTCACTGAGCAAGAAAAATGCTGTGGTAGATCAAAATCAGAGCTAGATTATAAAAACGTCCAAAATTTGTGATCTCAATGTTGCAAATTCTGGGAGGGATACAGAAACCAAAACTTCACCCAGACACTTTTTGAAGCAGCTGAATAAAACTACTGAAATGTGCAGTGTAGATTACCCGGTATTAAGTTTTAAGATACATCAGGGCACCCAATGAGTGCTACGTAATACTATACCAGAGCAAAAATACCACATAACAATCAGAAATTTGGGCATAGCCTCCGGCCCTATTTTTTTTTAATCCACGAGGGGGTCATGGGAGAAGAAAATTTTTGATGGATTTTCATCCTTATGGCTATGAAACTTCCATTTTTACCCTCGGTGCGCCCCATGAGGAAGTGTAGGGCAGGCAAACAAAACTTCACTCAATTTTACCCTGGGCCAACTAGTGCAGCCTTCCCCAGGTATCTCAATTCTTAGATATACCCACATTGTTCTGTCCCATCGAACTTTATGATGAATTCCATAACTTCCTCATACTGCAATGGATATTGGTATTTTTTGCCTTTGTTTTACAAAAATTAAGAGAATAGCACCAGTGTAAAAAAAAAATCAGAAAGGGCCACAGCATGCTTGTTCCACTTACTTCTTCAAACATTTGTTGCAACAATCATGGAATTGAAGGCGAGAGCTGGCAACATTTTTCGTAATTGCGAGAAATCTAATGATGGGAACCCCTGGAAAGGTGATAAAAGTGTCATTCAAAACAAATAATGATTTTAATTCTTCAATGATGCCCTTAATTCTACCAGTAATAGTGAGCAAAAAGAACAAACAAACAGAGAAAAAGAGTCTTTTATTGCAGTGTCTCACAAATTCACTTAAATTAGGGTGGTCAGGCCATTTTTTAAATTTCAAAAAATATCATATCATACTGTATACCATATGAAAGGTATGGTCATAACAATAAGATAGACTTTTTATTTAATGCTGAGGGTGAAAAATTTGCTGAGTTATGGCCAAATTCAAATTTCCAATATTTTTCATTTTTCTGCTCGTTTTTACGTTTTTTTTGTTGGCTTTTATATAGTGTTATAATCGCGCATAAAACACATTTTTACAAACAAAAAATATTTTATTAATGCAATAGTTCCATCAGTGCATGATAATATTGATAATCCATGATGTTTGATGCTCAAAAAGCAACCACAGGCCATATCAGAAGCGAGTTTATGCTCCAGCTTACAGTAGCAAGTTCATTTTCAACCTTAGTTACATTAATCAATTTAATGCATCATGCGTCATGCTCTCTCGTTGATTTGTCCCAAGCTACTGGCAGCAAGTTTGTTCTCCAACTTACTCCAGTGCTTACTATGATACTATCTATATATATACAGTCTAGTAATGTTTACTAAAAAATATCCTGGAGTCATCACAATTGAGTTTCACCTCCCATCTTCTAGATGTAGATACGGCATGGTTTGGTAAGGGGGAACCTGCAATATAAGCGAAAATTGTCATTCTGTGAATGATACAAAAATTGGGCAATCTAAAGTTCACAGAGAATAATTGATATAATGTAATATAAGTAATACACACCTGAACAAGTATCCTAAGGTCACCACATGCAAGGTCTTCTTCTAGCTTGTAGGTGTAGACAGATATGTCATTGTCATATGTTATGTTGTACCAATCTTGGTAACCAGGTACCTGAAATATTAACTAAAAGTATTAATGTATTTGTAGATGATAATAATTATTCAAAGTACCAAATGATTTATATAATGTAGCAGGGTTTCCACCAGGAATTTTTGGATGGGGGGGGGGGGATCTAAAAGGGGTTGGGGTCTGACAATCACCCCCATGAGTTTTTAATTTTAGTGAGCAACATGGCCTATTTCAACTGAAATAACAGCAAAATATGGATTTTCATTTTCTTTGCCAGCAAGGGGGGGATATCCCCCTTAGGTGCTGAGTGGGGAGTCCAGACCCCCCCCCCCCTCCCCTGGTGGAAACCATGTAGAGGCCTCTTATAATTAATACACACACTCCCCACACAATATCACAAATAAAAACGAAATAAAAAAGACTTTAAATACATATTTATAATATCAAATTACATGTAGTAAGAATGAGTAGTAGGATACAACAATAGAATGAATAAAATAAAAATGACTTTAAAATACATATTGAATAAATCAAATTAGTAAGAATTATAGGCAAAAGAAGAGGCAAAAAAAAACGGAGGTGAAATCCATAGCTCCCTCCGTCTCACCTACGGTGACGGCGGGAGCTAATAAGTAGTAGGAGATACAACAATAAAAAACTCTTCCTGAAAATTTGTATCTGAAGATTCAGCACCCTTATTATTACAAATTATAGGAAATAACAAAGTTCTGTTATATAATGGAATTAATATACAAACTGAATTATAATCCTTCTATTGAATATATTGTATTACAATAACTCACTAAAAAATGTCACATGCAGAAAATTAATTATACTAAATCTATGACTAAATTAGTAAATACTATTACTATTACAGGCTGAAAACTGGGGCCAGTTTCTGTCTCCCAAATTTAAATTTCAGTGCGGACTCAACTAATTTTTTTTATTATAACCATGTTATAATTTACTCATTTAAGATTTTAATTGATTATTAATTTGGTTACAGAAACACACCCGTATTGTACAACATTTAAGTTGTCAGCTGTGTTAGTCACATGCATGCTGAAAATTGTATTTGAATCATGATGCTGAACACTGGATTAGAAATTAGACTATATTTGAGGGTTACTGGCAAGGTAATAAGACAGGAGGACTACCAATTATCTGAATATATAATTATGTTACTTTTAGATATTTTTGGTTGACAATATATGCTTTAAGGATGTATAAAATCCACTAAGCATGCCTTCCAATTATCATGTTTCAGCTTTTAAATGCAACTGCATGTCCACCACATAGTTTGAGGCATGCCTGTTAAGATGTATAAAATTCACTGACAATTTTATATCTCTTTTCAAATGTTATGAAAAATATTTTGAAAGGCTCACTATATATAGTCCTACATCTGGTAAGTTTTAATATAGTGACAACCATAACTAAAATCAAGTGGCTGGTATTTCCTTCACTTACATTTACATGATTATACACTGATTAATAATAGAAAAATATTTTTAGATTGCATCTGAATAAACTTACAAAGAAACAGTATAGGCCCCCTGTCCACTATAATATTTGGTAACTGACTGGGATACCAAGCCCTGATGTTATGGTAGTCCTCTAAAAACAATGGAAAATAACTAATTAAGGTCTACACAGGTTAAATTTATTTTGAGCCAGGATGTTATTGGTAAAATATTATTAGGGATCACACTGGAATAATTAATTTACCATTTTGTACTCTGATAATAGATAACTTTATCAGGCACATGCTGACAAAATATATCTAAATCAGTACATTGTATTAGACACATGCTGAACACAAGATCGAGATCATCGTATTGAAAAAAATGTGTTATACCGGGGTAATCATTTCTGGAGTGAGCTGTATGAGAATCCTTATGGACTACTCAAATTATTTAAATGACTAAGATGACCTACATTCTATAAGGAAATAACACTGGTTCTCGCTAAGTCTCTTAACCAAGTCACACCTGTGATATAACTGTTCCATTGTACCAGGTCTCCTGAGAATTATCCCCTCCACAAACTTGTGCGACACACGGTGATGGACTAAGATACTTAGGTTCTGTGTTGTTTGTAGAGCAGATACTTCAACCAGTTTTTTAACATTCTCAGTCAGTTCAGTCACAGTCAAATTAACCCTTTTACGCCCCACTAGCTTAGTAAAGGAGAAGATGTTCTTCGTAGGAGGTTTTTGTTTTAGTACTTTCTTTCTAAATCCTATCTGTGCTTTCAATGATTCTACCTTCAGTTTATTAGTGGAAAATGATGACACCATATTATCAATTTCGATAGAAGTCTGCCAAAGTCCAAAGTGAATCATGTTATTTGTAGAATTTACTTTTTTTTGCAATCTGCGAGTTTCTGCTTCTTCTCTTTCAAGTATGGTCTTTTTCATCTGTTCATTTTTTCTTCTTTCAATTTCTTGTCGGCGCGAATTGAAATTCCATTTTAACATGTCTGTGGATTTTCTGGCCTTCTTTATCATTATATCTTGTTCTTCTGCAGACTTGCTTTGGAGCCAAGCCGTGGTCTTGTTCTGGGAAAACATAATATACGCTTCACCAGCAAGGGTAGTTATTTTTGGTTTCTGCTTTAATAGGAAGTCCAAAAGCCCAAAGACACTTTCTGCATATTTGTTATGCTTTGGGGTACTCTGGTATCTCGCTTTCGGAGTAGTGTCAGCAGTTGATAAATTTGAATGTATCCCACCTTCTAAATGGTCTTTGAACAGTTTTTGTGATAACACTGCCAATGCCGGAAAAATTATGTGTAGGAAAGTCTCCACACACATCATCATCAGCAACAAGGCATCTGTACACTTGGTCTTCGTGGACATATGTATCATCACCAAACGGGAGAATACCTCCTTTCATGAACAAAGGTATATCAGCATTAGCGGTTGTGAAGAAATCCAAGAGTTCACTGTACTTTTTGTTCATGTCCAAAATGTGTATACTTTTGTCCTCCAGTGTAGACCAAAGCGGTTGTGTGACAAGCCGGCAAATCAGACCAAGTGCTTTGCAACCTGCCAACAATTCTGGAACTTTCAGATCAGCTGCTACTGCCTTTGTAAGTCTGTTGTCTGCACCATGTTGATCCAAGAAGGATACCATTTTTTCTTTCAAAAAGAATACTCCACCAGCATTTTGGAATAGAATGTTAAATCTTGAACCTCTGAATTGGACTATGGGTAATCTTTGCATGGAATTTTCTTTAAGGAAAGGCCTGACATAAACTATGAAATTAGAATATACCCCACTTTTTTCATCAGCTCAGCAGAAAAGGCTTTGCAAGAGGTGCAATTAGTCTGACTGTAGAAGCTTCTGTTGAGCCAATGAATCCACCTGCTCTCACTTCTTCTGTCAAAATGTTTTTCTCCACTTGCAATATTGATTTTTCAGCAACCTCCGCGAAATGAATAAGTCTTGAAATCCACTAGAAGGGTATTAAACTTAACTTCTGTCGCAGCCCTGTCAGACATGGTGGAGACAATGTGTTTTAATAAAATCTTGGACTTTTCACTGTTACTAGTGTTGGCAGTGGCATCTATGTCGGATAGTATTTCTTTGAACACATCCAATGTGTCACTTGCAGACTTGGTGGCCATCTCTCTCATGCCAAGCACCCAAAGTTTTCCCTCCATGTCTCTAGCTTCATATCCCATATATTTCTTTCCTCTTCTGCTCGTCTCGTCGGTTAAGAGACAACTTGACTCTTTATCGGCTAAAGCATCTCCTATCTGTTGTTGCGCTAAATGCAATCTCTGCAGATTCACGTTGATGATGGTGGCCTTACTTGGAACTTTATCACATGTTTTCCCGGCTAGATTCAAAACAGTCTCCATAACTGATCCAATTTTATTTGTACTCACATTGGAGTCCAGTAGTGAGTAAACACACATCTGGCAGTCACTTGTATAAGTGGCGCTGTCCCGATCAAACAATTCAATTTTAGTCTCATCTTCAATTAGAGACTCTAGCCATTCACAAGACTCTTGGAGCTCTTCAAATTTCTTTCTGTTTTCTTTAGCCTCTTTTTCTAGCGTAAAATATTGGTCAACACTACATGCTTTAACAGTCCTAGCTGGGGTAGATCTAGAACTATCTTCTAATTTTCTAGCTTTACTTCTGTAATATTCTTCACGTTGGGCGGCACGTTTCAATCCTTGTTGTAATTCTGATATTGTTTGTTTCTTTTTTTCTACTTTTGCCAACATTTTGAGACTTTCTGAAGTTCTTTAAATTTAGATTTTTTAATGTTTTGTAATTTTGCTTCCGTTTCTTGTCTAATTCTGAAGTTCTTTAAATCTAGATTTTTTAATGTTTTGTAATTTTGCTTCCGTTTCTTGTCTAATTCGGCTTTCTCAATGTTAACCTGGACAAGATCTGCAGATAGATCCAGATTAACTGCACATAGAGCTTTTGCTTCATCACTTGCAAATAGTCCGGCTATTTTTGACTTATGTCTAATTTGCTTCGGTGTTTGAAGTGGAGGCTTGTATGTTTCATTTAGAAATGACAGCTTCTCTGGAAGATGATTTCTTCAAAGTATGATACTTTTTTTTCAGAGATGAAATGGATGAGCGGATAGATGTGATGTTCGATGATGTGAGTGATTCGTTTGATTTGCTGGCTATCTCTTCTAATACTAAATCTACAGCTTTTTGATCCCCATCCCCTCCCGAAAATATGTCCATTATATCTCTAATATACATGCCTAGTCTATGTAATCTACCGGTAAGTGGTTTTAGTCAGAAATGTCCTCATAACATGCGAGACGAGCCTTGTAGTGTGCTAATCTGGCACTTAGCAGCTTACAATTGGCACAGTCCTAAAAAAATAACGTGAGTAGGAAACATCACAAGAAGAATCCACAGGCCTACTCTCAATTCAATAATGTATCTTCTGATCACATGAGATATACTGAGTAGGGGGTACACAATAACCTTCATAACAAGATTAAATAGAAATTTTCATTCACTTGGAATTTCAATCTTGCCACCTTCAACCTTAGCTTTAATTGGATAAAAAACTTTTTAAGCCCAATAATTTAATCTTAGATCAAAACTCCCATTTATTGCTGATTAAACAAATAAATGTATAAAATATTTCAATATATTAAGCAAACTATGTTGATTGGGATTTAAAGTGGGGTTTTTTTAGAAATATTCTGTATCCATACTTTTGATACAATAGGTTATAATTAATTTTAAATATGTCATATCTGTGTCAATATTATGTTGTCCATGCATCTATTAGGCATTAGCAAGGCTCTAATGAAAAAAATCTAATATTCTAGGTAAAATTCCTGCAGGTGCATAAATAAAATGAGGGTACTGAAACTGAAAGAGTCAGATGCAGAGCTAAACAATTAATCACATATGCTTACCTGTTCAGTCTCCTCTGTGCTGGTGGAGGTACTGGCAGGGGCAGGTGATAATTTCCGCTTGCTTGCCCGGGTATATAACAAGAGTGGAGCAGGCGGGGTGAAATGAAGGGATCCTTTTCTGCGAAGCGGACGTGGTACAAATAATGGAGATTCACCCCCGGGTTTTTTATTTGAGGCACCCTGCAGTGGCGAATCCTGTGTAAAAAAATAAAACCATTAGTACATATCAGGGTTAACACCAGAAATGAGTTGTGGTCCAAAAGGGATGGGGGTTCTCTCCGCAGGAAAAAAATCTTGAGATTAAAATTCCAATGCTTAAAAATAAATGACAACTAAATAATTTTATGGAATATATCTCTCATTTTCTCTGCCAACAATGGGAAGGAGGTGTGATATCCCCATTTTGGTGCTCAGCTTTTTGTCTGAAAAGTTAGCAATTTAATAACATAAATTAAGTTTTTTGTGTACATAAGGAATACATAAGGCATACCTGAGGCTGAGTAATAACTCTGGCAAAGGCAGGTGGACTTTCAATATAACCAGGAGTCAGGTTTTCTTTGATGGCTCTCCTTTGTCTTCTAGTTGCAATCACCGGTAACTCTTCTAAGGGGGTTCCAAAGTTTAACCCTGCCAATGAATCCTGCATAAAAAGTAACAATGCAATAATTAAGGTTAAGCAATTAGCTGTAACAATTTTCAATAAGCAGATATACATGTACATGCAATTATGTACAATTGATATCCATCATCAACCCAACATTAAGTATGATTGGAGGTAGCCCACATGTTTTAATAATTACATGAATCCTTGTCGAAATGAAAATTATTTTATTGTATATATGATGTTTCAATAATAAAAAAAAAAAATTATTGTTGTAAATAAATGTCAATATTTAGAATAATATTTGGTAGTAAATCATTTTTTTGATCATTCAACATAAATTTTTACTAAATTTTAAAACATGTTGCTCACCTCTGAGGCGTTCCCACCAAACAATAACGGAAACTCTGCTCGAATCTTGTGACTGCACACTATGATAAAAACTATTTCTATTTGTTCCTTAAATATTCCTAAGTTTCAATTTATATTTTTAGATAGTTTTAATTAGTTTCTTACCATAATTTTATACTGTCGTGCAGAATAGAAAATCTCCTTTCTTGTGGTACCATCAAACCGTGAACACGTGATTTCGTGACAGGAGCCGCGAGAGCGTTGTCCAAAATGGCCGCGCTAGTGTTCATCAACACTCGAAATTCAAGACAATCAAGCACCGATAACAAAACATCGACACTTATTTCAGAGTTGTAATTTTCCTCTTGGCGGCAAATTAAGTTATCTACCGATTAATAACTTTGTATTCGAGATTGAACCATAAAAATAGACAAAAATTAACATTTTGTTGGACCCCTACCACTAATGCATTCTGAAGCTAAAGCGAGCCTCAGCTCATTCCTTTGACCTCCCTACTTAAATCCTTAAAAAAAAAACATCAAATTGACTTCTTTGAATGTAGGCCTACCTAAGTAGGGTTTTCGCAAGAAAACACTGACTTAAACCGCTGTAAACCGTTCCTTCAGGATCTCTGCCTGCACCAATCTCCCCTACCAACCTTATCATTAGAAATAATATCTATATTTATAATACCAATAACATGAATAAGGCTGGTAGATGAGGCCTAAAAAAATTAATTGTATGTTTCCGGTAACAGACTTTTTTGAAATAGGGTAGGTAGGTCAAATTATTATTTTTTTTGCTTTTTTGCTACACCCTATTAGGCGATGCAAAAGTTGGTTATTTTTGTGCAACAAAGCAAAATAAACAAATTCCGCAAAAACAGTACCGTTTCTTATACTGTGCGCCGATCAGAATGCTAAAACAAAAAAGTTTAGCTCTGTTATTTATTGATAAAAAGAATTAGGGTCGGGAGATCTTACAAAAAAACTAGGGTCGACACCTAAAATTAGGGTCGGTCGGGTTACCGGAAACAAACAATTTTTTTTTGGCCTGAGCTATTTCGCGCGTGGCTTGCTGGGTGTTATCCGACACTAAAAGACACGTGTTTCCTTAAAGTTGAAATGCCAGTAACTGTGAAATGTTGAACTGACAGTTACTGGGGCCGTATTCTCGAAAGAGTTAAGATCTTAATATTTGAGATAATCGTAGTATTTACGATTATCTCAAATATTAAGATCTTAAGTTTAAGACTAAGTGTAAGTGCTATTCTCGAAATATTTAAGATGCGACTGAGCGTAACTTTCCTCTTAAAGTTACGACAGCTCCCGACCTGTCGTAACTTCTACGACGAACTATAATAGCCTACCCTACAACATGTACAATGGCATTTATGCTTGTGACGTCATACTTTATGCCAAGTTGACTTGCGGAATGTTTTCCATAGTCTATGAATTATTTATTAATAGTCTATTATCATGAAAAATGGGCGTCGGGACAACATCACGCTTCCGTGTTGATCGGATACACCCCCCCCCCCATATCCATAGACTATCCATAATGTAGCCTATGTGATGTAGCATTTTTTGTCTGGTAGACTAGTCTACACACTCATTAGTAGGCCCATTTTTAATTATATGACGCTGTGGTCTAATGGTAGAGTTGTTGACAGATAAGTCGAAGGTACAAGGTTCGAGTCCCGTCAGGGCTCAATTTTTTCCCCATTTTTTTTCTTTGTAGACTACGGCAATTAGACTAGACTATGTAAATTACAGAAAAAAAAACATAATTTATTTATTGGGCGACATCATTTATGCGATATGACAAGGCACATTAGGCCCTATAATTATAGTACACGTTTCCGTCACACGGAAATTTAGCCGATTTTTAGTAAAACACAGGGAGTTAAGATCTTAGCTAAGGTTAAGTGTAACTCGTTCGAGAATAGCAATTTAAGATCTTACTTAGCTACGACAATCTTAACTTGATTTAAGATAAGATCTTATCTTAACCATTATTGTACAAGAATACGGCCCCTGATCTGCTTCCTGCTTTAATATTATCTTCAGTCGTTCAGATGTTTCACTTTTAGGCTGCTCCGTCAGACTAGAGTTGTCCCCGGATTGAGCTCCCACTAATGGATGATAGACAAGTTACAGATCTGAGAATCTACTAATTGAAAAATAAACTGATACAACTAGAATAGTTAGTTTTATAAGAATCAATGCCAGTGTTCCAGAGCTACTATTAGTATTAGCCCCGGTCTCCCCTAACACTGTACAGTACTAAACGGTAACATTACTTTTATTATCGCTCAGTTCCCACACTTCACAAAACACCCACCAGTATCATTATCTTCTAAAAACTCAAGTTTTAAATCATCATCGTTAAGTTGTACTAAATTTCGCTTTTGCATGAGCATTGAATTTGTGAGTTGTCGACACGGTAAACGTAACTTATTCAGTAATAAAGCCATTGTTATTAAATTCTGGGTATCAAAAGTTTCAGTGTCCTTTGAATAAAGTTCTCATGCAACTAATATTATTGTCGCAGGTGGTGTTGACCATAGAAAAGTATCTATGGTGTTGACAATATAGACTACAAGTTTAGCGCATATTTATTAATAGAGTAGAACAAATAAGCTATTTTATGGTAGGTCTATAAACCCCAGCAGTGAGACAAACATCAACAATTGAAAATTATGCATACCTTTATGTTTATAGATGTGTTCATTGAAATATGTGCGAAATAAGAAAGAAAAGGATTTTACTTTTAATGTATGCAATGATAACACAGGGTAGGTCGGGGCATAGCGTATCCATAAGCTGATTAATGAGTATTTAAAAATAGTAGCAGTATCCGAGATATTAACACTATAATATCTCTGGTAGTATTCTGGACGTTCTAATTATGTTGTTGGCAAGTTCATTTCGCTTTACAAGGCACAGGCTAAATTCTATGGTGCTTGGTCGAGGAATAATTTTAACCCGTTGAACAGGAGATTATTATGCTACTGCACTGTTTCTGAAACGAGATTATTTTATGACGTCATAGTTATCTCATGCAATCAGACCCTGAGATCTCAGGGCCTCGTATCTGAATGGTCTCCCTAAATCACGGAGATCTCCGGGGCTCGTCACAAACGGGTTAAAGGGACTGGGCCAGGCTAAAATCATCAAGAAATCGGTGATTTTATTTTGGCTTCCTAATATGACCATATGATGTAAACATGTCCATAGACTAGAACTGCAAAAGTGATTAAATTTTTGTGCTGCGCATTCACCAGTTAGGCTAGATATAGAGACGAAATTCCTGATTTTTAATTATTGACAACCATGTCAAAAATTAGAAATACGAAGTACCTTTCACATCGTTTTTATGCTTTTGTAATAATTTAGAGTAATAGTTTTTTTCTGCCATTCTCAATATAAATGTTAATTTATTCTTATACAATTTATAACGTGTCTCATTTTCCAATGATATATGCGAAAGGAACCTTCTGTACAATCTGCTCTTTTTCTTACATGCATTTCTCAAACATTTAGTAAACCATGGCTTCAATCATTATTATAAACCCTCTTTTCTTTAAAAGGACAATGTTTATCATACAAATTAGTAAAAAGATTTTAAAAATTCTTAAATGATGTATGAACATCATTGCTGGAAATGATACAATCCCATTTTTGATCAGATAAATCCAAATTTAGGTCTGCTATTCTCGTATCACTAATTTGTCGCACTCTTTTAAATTTAGATTTAGAAGTTGTTGTGTGCTTTTCAAAAATAACATTACACATTGTAAATACAGGTAAATGATCACTTATATCAGTGGTGATTATGCCATTAACAGTTTCATGTGTAATATTTGCAAATACATGTCAATTATTGTTGCTGTAAATTGCGTTATACGAGTTGGTTTATTTATCAGGGGATACAGCCCATGACTATACATCATGTCAAGGAACATTCTTGTACCACAATTATGTTCATATTTCAACAAATCAATATTGTAATCACCCACTAAAAAGATGGTATTATTTTTCTTACATAAATCGGTGAGAAAATTTTGAAGTTGATCATTAAATAATTGTAAATTAGTGCCAGGTGTTCTGTAAATGCATCCAACAATAGTTTTTTTTATTATTATTTTAGCTTGAAACGTCTACAAAGACAGTTTCCATCACATTTTCTATTACTTGAGACAGAACGTTCAATTTATCAAAATATAAATGGTTCCCAATATACAATGATACACCACCTCCTTTATTATATTTACTAGGGATATGAACAGGAGTATAACCATTTAATTCATTACCGCTGTCACTATCGGCCAGCCAGATTTCAGAAACCGCAACAATATCAACAGTAGCATTAATCTGAGTTACACATTACTCTATTTTATCAAAATTAGCTTGTAAACTTCTTGCATTAAAATGCATAACAGCTAGACCATTGCAGTTTTTCAACTTATTACTGACCTACCCCTCTGCATAGTATTCACAACTCGTATTTACAGCATTATAAAAGTTGTTATCAGGATCAAGATCTGTATTCCTATCTCCAAATTTATAATCCTTATATTTAAATTGTTGGAAATTATTTTTAGAACATGCCTGCATTAGTGTGGAATTAAATTCTAGAAACAACTATTTATTTCTTATAATTGCGAATGGAAATATATCAGATTTTTATCCATTTTCTACTGAGAAATATAGCAATTTACACATGTAAAATACTAGAGACAAATCTATAAGATAAAGTTGATGAAGCTGTTGAGTTATTGGTTGTGTATGGTGTATTGGGTTGGTTTGTTGTTACCGATTTTGGTGTGGTTTCTTGGGTGTATCTGAAGTGACGTTGTGTTTTCGCATTTCTTTTCTCTTTTAGTTTATATATTTGATTTTCGCTTAACACACATATTTTGCTAAGGATTAGACATTTGTCTTCCAGTGGTAGGCTGGAAGTCATTAAGTTCAACTCTTGTATATTAATTTGATTCTGTTTCTGTTATGGTTGAATAATAATGCTTAATGATACTTTTGATGATTGAGAGTTCTGCCTGATATTGTATGGTTCGGATATCTATTTCTAACGCTGCTTTTGGGTTGATGACATTTATCTTTTTTCTGAGGCTGAGCCCTCCTGGTACGGACCCATTTTCTAGGTTCTTATTCAGCCTTTTTATGGGGTGGTCGATGCGTATAAGGCGTTCGACCTCCTTTCTGACTGATCACTAGGTGGCATTCACCGGGTGTGCGAGGGCGATTTCTTTCTCGCCTAGTTATTTTACTATATCTCCCTTGCATCTCTCTTGATTTTTTCTTCAGGTTTTGATTTGCAGCTTTGGGTAGTCTGAGAGCCTCTCCTTGAGGTCGTCTACTTCAGGAGATGTGGTGTTGACGTATTTTTTAGATATGAAGGTTGGTGACTGCAGAGCTTTTCCACGTGTTGATAACACGTTGGTGGGTAGAGCGATTGAACGAGTGAAATATATTCATATATCGTCGCTATGAATGTAGAGTCCCTCTCTTGGATTCAACAATCTGAATCTTCTGTTCTTTGTACCTCAGTAGGCCTACTTCAGTCTAAATTGGTTTGTTTTCCGAATATAATTTCACTGCTGTCGTGTCAGCAACCCATGGCTGTTGACTATGATGATGGATGGGTCGGGATGTACATACAAAGGGGGAGGTCCAGTATGTAAATTGGATCCGGGCTGGTCAATCCGATGACTGTTGATCCAGGCGTATCATGGGGTTGATCTGGGCGGATCATTTGGTGATCCGGATCCGGGCGGATCTAGTTAATAGAGATGTTGAAGTCCGAAATTTGTTTTTGTGTAATCCATGAATGATATCCGATGTAATCCTTGCGATGTTATTTGGATATTCCTACGTTTTGTATTTCTTTGTATTCTGTATTCTGTCTCTACGGGTGGCAGTGTAGGCCTAGTAGTGTCTGCTGGGCATACAGACAAATACAGTTTTAGGAATAATATATTATAAAGTTATTTATTTTTTGTTTTAATGTCTCAAAAGTAGATAAAATATTATTCCAAGATTACAAAATACATGTATGATATCATTCTGACCTCAGAGATTATATCTCTGATACCACATGCCGATTTTGCCGTAAGCACGCATGGCGATTAACCTGATGTATCAGCCATCACCACCTGAGATTCAGGTTTTGAATAACCATTCCTATAACCACGGAACTATTTCGATGTTCACATGGACTGATTATTGATCATTTTTTCACGATTTCGTTTAATCTGATAGTTTGTTGCAGGTAATAGATATTTACTCTGTTCAGTTATGGATAAATTAAACCATCATAATTTGCATGTCATTCAGTAATTTTAATTTGCCAGTGTTTTGAACCCGATTGAAAATGATGTCAAAAAACAATAACATGAACCTTCTCACATCAGCCCGTAGGTAGAGAAAGTAATCCCTTGGTGTTTATCTATTTATCTGTGAATAGAAAACTCATGCGTGGCGGAGTAGTGGTCTTTTATATTTGCCATATATATCTAAGACACACAAGCGTGTCTACAAGCTTACAGTTGGTATAACAACAAAACTGCTCGAAAAGAGCAGTTTCTGATAAAACATGCTGCCTGCTTACATAATAGGTCTCACCACCCCAAATGCCGCTCCCATTGAAATACATGTAAACTGCCTCAATTCCATGGGCCAATTTCACCCCTTTTCGACAATATCCACATATAGTGTCGCATATCATGACAAAACCTGATCTGTTCTTTTTCAAAAACAGGTCCGATATATGTTTGGTAACCAGACAGATTTTGAGTTACAGTCCATGACGTGTATAAACGTCAGAACAGCTCAAAATCAGCTCCAAATTCCTACCCTCTGTTACAGACCAGACATACATCCTTTTAACCCACTGTACCCTTGCGAGATTATCATGAAACAGTTATATATGATATCCTGGATGACGGAAACAACGTGTGTTTATTAAATATTCACAAAATTATAGCCTGTTTATATATATTTTTTTAATTCAACAGAGGTTAGAACAGAAGCAATAAAAATATTTTGTGTTATGATTCCTTTATTAGTAGACACCTGGCCGGATTTCGTCTTATTTAGGGTGGTGAGACCATATATGCTGCGGGGGTTTACCTGAGTGACATCTATGTGTGGAGAATGGTATGATATTAATAAAAAAAATCAAAATCTATGGTATGGCTTTCAAACATCCGTCGTTAACATATTTTTATCTCTCTTGCGGTGGAGTTACCTTTCTCAACGCATCACATAGAGGAGAGGAGATGGCAGCCATTTTGATTGGTGGCCATTTTGGATTGTGAAGTCACTGCAGTCTTTTTGGCGGCCAGTTTGATCGTGACGTCATAATTCCTAATCCTGCACATAGGGTCTCACCACCCCAAATGCCAGTCCCATTGAATCGCATGTATAATGCCATCAATCTAAGGTCCGAAATCACCACTTTCGTACCCAACTACCCCCCTATGTGACACACCATAATAAAGCCTATACTGTCCTTTTTCAAAAACAGGTCCGAAAATGGTATTACGCCCACTCCCAGAAAACACACAAATCCTTTTCACCCCCTGTATCCATCCGAAACTCTCACAACACAGTATACCTGATGTCACGCATTAAGAATGCGTTTCCGTCGCCTTTGTTATCAGACGAGGTGGGGCCTTATGGAGGATTTCAGAGTTGCTAAGTCAACTGAGTTTCTCTATGAGGTCGGGAATGTTTCTATGTCGTGAGTGAATGGTATGAACTAAACAATATAGTGAATTAAAATAAGCTGTAATGTTTTTGTGCGAGGGCCATATAGATAATAAATCACTAGTTAATTAAATAAACTTTAATGCTATGGTGTGAGTACCATGTCCTGCGTGAATGGCACACCTAATTATTATCCGTAGTTTTTATTGTTAATAGCCTACATAACTAAGTCTGCAACACTCGATAATATGGATGGTTCTGATGCTATACTTTGTTGACAGTCGACGAACCACCATGTCCGACTTTTGTTAGTATGTATATAATGTGTTTCGGTAGTATTGCTGTTATTACGTTGTTAAATTTTCACCTCTAGTCAATATCAGGGAATCTCCGAGTTCATAGCGACTGTGCTTGCATGGTCACATGGCTCGGAGCTACCTGTTTCGCGGATTGCCACATTGATTGTACTTGCATGATGTAATTTTTGATCTTTAAAATCTCGTGTAATTTTTAACATTGTCTTAATACATACTCCAATTACTGTAGCATAATTGTGCACTTGTATATATTTTAGGTTTCTACGCTTTCCAGAGTGTCTTTTTTGCTACTATATATATAATTAGCATGTCATACATAGTAGCTATTTTATCTCTGGTTTTGTTGCGGGAGACAAAATGATAGATCCTATGTTATCCTGGCAATGCCTTTCAATTTTAATTTAAGTAGCAGTCATTTATATTATCGTAATACCCAACGTTTCTTATGGCAATGCCAGTTAACATGATTTTAGTATATGTCATACTATGTATATATTGTCATATGATTTTAACAAATTAACAATGTTGTATATAGAACTATAATGGCTGGCAATGAATGCATGACACATTTAAGATAACCAGATAACGCCCCCCCCCCCGTTTAGGGTCTCAAAAACGATCATATTTCGGCCGAAATTGGTCTAGAATACGTCATTTCAGGCCTCAAATTTCAAATTTTTCCGGACCCTTCTACATATATAAGTGCCAGCTGAGATGTGTATAAATTATTGCAAAAAATCGGCGCCCCCCCCCCCCGTCTGTCAATTCCTGGATCCGCCACTGGCTCAATAGAGATGTGTTCGAAGACAAAATGGATAGAAAGAACAAGACGTCCCGTGTCACCCAGTCTGGTCAACATCTCATGTCTGAAGGATCATAACACGATTGGCACAGACAAATATCTCTCTATTGAATGAGTGTATCTTAGAATGTCTCCATTACCCACAGGTAAGAGGTCACACCCAATCACATCCAATCTATATTGACACTTTACAAGACGACACCTCGTACAAATGAAATAATATTTCATACAAACGAAAAAATATTTCGTACAAACGAAATAATATTTCGTGCAAACGAAATCATTTCGTACAAACGAAATAAAATTTCGTACTAACAATATATTATTTCGTACAAACGAAATAATATTTCGTACAAACGAAATCATTTCGTAGAAACAATATATTATTTCGTACAAACGGAAAAATATTTCGTACAAACGAAATCATTTCGTACAAACGAAATCATTTCGTACAAACGAAATAATATTTCGTACAAACAAATAATATTTTGTACAAACAAAATCATTTTGTACAAACGAAATAATATTTCGTACAAACGAAATACAAAAAATCACCACACTTAATGTCCCTTTATGGGCTCCGTAGTAATCAGATAATTTAGCAGGGGAATGTCTTCTCGCTCTCTAATCCAGATATTATGTTACCTTAAAATGCATAAAATTGTAACAAATAATTTAGCAACGCATGGGTTGTGATTACCTATACTACGGATATAATATTACTGTCACATGCGTAGTAAATGATTGTATTGACCACCTTGTAAAATGATGGAGGAGATCATTCAGCTAGTCAATCAGTCAATCAGTCAATCAGTCAATCAGTCGATCAATCGATCAATCAATCAATCAATCAATCGATCAATCAATCAATCAATCAATCAATCAATCAATCAATCAATCAATCAATCAATCAATCAATCAATCAATCAATCAATCAATCAATCAATCAATCAATCAATCAATCAATCAATCAATCAATCAATCAATCAATCAATCAATCAATCAATCAATCAACCAGACTACACAGAGTAAGAGGCACTCTCATCCTTGTCAAACAGGGAGTCGGACTGACAAGAAGCTAGACAAAACAGATATGGAATTAAAGTAAATGTTGAGAATGACTAAAACATGGGGACTTTACTTACCACTCAAGCAAGGCAGGTCTGAACTCGTTGATATTCAGCGGCACCTCAATATGAAAACATTATCATCAATATGGACCTTCAGTGTGTATGTTTTCATAGAATGTTCCCTACATAGATGGTAATTTAATTGTAGTCCACTACCTTTTCTAAGTCTTTGGAAAAGTTGCATACGGGCTTTCAGGGGCGTGCACAGGATGGGTGTCAGAAGGGTTCTGACACACACTAGACTCCCCCTGACACACTTCTAGACTCCCCCCCCCCCCCTATATCGGAAAGCTGCGGACGCCCCTAGCTTTAATTATGTGGATATCAGTTATTAATTAGATTATGTTTTTAAGGGCTAGTCTTGCGATTCATAATGCATTGTGTTTATTTTTCAGAACGCTATTGTATCATATCTAACAATTATATATAACAATTAAGCCCCCTATCAGTTTTTTTTAAATATTTATGTGCAACAATATTAAATTAAATCTAACAATGTAGTCCTTCGTTGATTTTATTCAAAATAAACTCATGACGCACATATAAAATTGTAGGGTAGGATATGGTACTACCATGTTAAAGTGGTACAGGATTTGCATAGGAGGTAATTCCTTATTTTAATTTCAAATCTCATCAGCTCAGCGGACCAGATATCAAATAATTATTCGAGGTAGAGGTGCCGTTTGGTATTAAAAATGTCAAGAAAAATTTTAGCCTGTAACCGCCGGTGTCGCATATATTCGGGTTTTCATTTTTTATTAGCACGTCAAGTACCACCTTTTAAACATGTTAAAGATAAAATATGACATCAACCAGCAATATTTGAAAACAGTTGACCTCCATTTTGTCAAATCTTCACAATTTTCACTTGAAGTTGTGGATCGCGTCAGCGAGACACAACTTCAAGTGGGTGAAAATTCCAATTGAATAATTTGGAGGTTAAAGGGTTAAATCAAACACAAACTAGCCTATTTGTAACCCTTAAAGTGCTAAGCACGACAAAAGCCGTCTTAATTGATTTTATTCGCAGATCAAATCACTGTTATTGGGAACGAAATGTGTGTTTAAACATCAAAATTTCCAAATGTTCACAGTTTGGTCTCAAATTAAACAAGGATGAGTAATTTTTACGCAACTAAAGTTGTGGGTCGTGGTAGCGAGACACAACTTCAAGTGGGTAAAATAAAAAAAATAAAAACTCAGCGGGATAAAGGTTAAAGTGATATACAATTTACGCGCAGGTGTGCGTTACAATAGAGAGTAAAGGGTTACAGGTGAGCTTTATGAAGTAACAGTTTTAACCACATTTCAAATCAGTGTTAATTCACACTAGTGACAGAGATACTGAAGCGTTGGAACAACGGCACCGGAGAAGTGGCTATACTAATACAATGCTCGCTTCTCCATGTTACACAACAAAATTAATAAGACTACATCTATATTTTAATGACTAGTAGCACAAACAGTAATAACATATACCATAAGCATATAAAACAACAAGTATAACTCTTAAAACGCCAAGTTTAATCATTTTAATTTTCACCCAATTAAAGTTGTGTCTCGCTACCGCGACCCACAACTTCAAGTGGGTGAAAATTCGACCCACAACTTCAAGTGGGTGAAAATTATTCACATTTGTTTAATTAGGGACGAAATAATTGCAAATTTGGTTGTTTAAACACTCATTTTGTGACTGCGATTTAAACGGGTAATAGGCCTACAATGAAGAAAAGGAAATAAATCGGGCTTTAGGCCACCTTTGTGCACATATAGGCTAAACTGGGCCAGGAGAACCTCCTGAGGATGGTGAGATGATTGAGATGACAGGACCCGAAATTCGATCCCTGGCGGTCTGAGGCCGAGCACGCTACCTCTCGGTCACGGAGGCTCCCCGCGGCCTACAATGGTTTTAAAAAGACTAGTCGTGCTTAGTGATGTAAAGGTTAATGACTTTGATGCACTGACATTGTAATTACACTGGTACACAATAACTAATAACGGTAAACGTCAGAACGTTACTAACAGTGACTAGCTATCGTAAATAATTATGCAACAATCAAAGCTCTATATGGACGAATTATATAACAAACTGTTGGGGTCGTCCACACGTTATCGCAAAGCAATGAGTAATGATATAGGGATGAAAATATGACTTTTTACATCATAGAACCTTATTGACGTATAGTGTGCGCGTTTCAAAGCCATTTTATTCAATTAAATACGAGACGTAGACCCGATGTTGGTTTAATGTTGGGCCAGCGTCGGAGACGGTGGACAAGTCATAAATTAACATTGGATCAGCGTCTCGTGTGTACTGTGTTATACTCTGAAACCAACTCCAAAACATCAAAGCCTTCAACATCTTTAAATTTGTACGTGTTAATTAACGATAAATGATACAATTCTAAGAGTTGAGAGCAATATTTCACAATTTTGTGCATAGCAGTTGGTCCCATTATTACGAAAAAAGGAGATCGATAGTTATATTAGCTAATCTTTCGGTGACCAAGGGAGGTGGTCAACCTAACATAAGGTGTTGTGCAATCATAGAACAGGTAAAAAAAATCAAACCAAGCGAGTAATCATTCGCTTCAATGTGAACGAGTCATCAATTTTTTTTAGATAACACATTCAAATAGCGAATAGGTTATATAATTATATGAATTATTCCCGAATCATTTGCTCTACGGTGAATTGACCTTGAGACAGATGACACGAACCAACACAAACCTAAACCAAGGTTGGTTTGATATTGGCCTACCGTCTAGGACGCTGACCCAGCTTCAAACCAACCTTGGTTCAGCATCTTGTGTTTGCTGGAATTAGCCATCCCCGATAGCTCAACTCTGTATTCACAGAGCAATTAAGAATCAGCAAGGTTTTCTCGTTACACAGTCGCCGTCAATGATGGGTTTACTAGATCAACCATGTTTTCTCATCTCACAGTTGTAGTCAACTTTGGTGCCGTCAATGATGGGTTTATTAGAGTCAGCAAGGCTTTCGCATCACAATGTCGCCGTCAATGTTGATGCCGATGATGGTGGGCTTATTAAAGTCAGCAAGCAAGACTTTCGTATCACACTGTCGCCATCAGTGTTGATGCCGGTGATGGTGGGTTTATTAAAGTCAGCAAGACTTTTGTATCACCATGTCGCCGTCAATATTGATGCCGATGATGGTGGGTTTAATAAAGTCAGCAAGGCTTTCGCATCACACTGATGCCGTCAATGTTGATGCCGGTGATGGTGGGTCTATTAAAGTCAGCAAGGCTTTCGCATCACACATGCAGTCGTCGGCATTGTTAAGTTTATTAGAGTCAACAAGACTTTCGCATCACACAGTCACCGTCAATGTTGATACCGATGATTGTGGGTTTATTTCCGACCTTGTCCAGAATGAGATCACAGTTCCGCACTTGTGAGAGTGGGTCTGCGCGTGCGCCGTGTAGGATGACGACTTCCGGATGCGCCTCCTGTTGATACTGGTGGGTCTCAGGCGGAAGTTGTTTGACAGCATACCGCCAGGTGTAGCTGCCGGCGGTAGCTCCATGGACCACTGTGTATTGAGCAAAACCTATAATAAACAAAACACAAACAAAATAAAATAAACTTCAACTTTCATTTTTTACCTCGAACCTTTTAATTAAATATTAAATAATTCCATCCCTCTTTTGATACATCTATACATGCTATACGAATACGGGATTAATCGTTTGCATGGATCAATTTCTAAGTACATAAATGGTAGCTTGGATGGTAAGCTTATCTCAGAAATAATTTTATGCTAAATATTTCGTCTCTCCAACAACAACAATTACTACTCTTACTACTACATCCTCTACTACTACTCACACATTCATTTATTGGCCTATTCATTTATTCAATCATTTATTTATTCGTGTAATGGATCATAATGATCCATCAGAAAAGTAGTTCCTAAACTTCATGCAATTCAAACATTCATTTACTCATCCATTCAAATATTTATTCATTCATCTATTCATTCATCCACTCATTCATCCCTCCATTCATTTAATCTTTCATTCACACTTTTATTCATTCATTCATTCATTCATTCATTCATTCATTCATTCATTCATTCATTCATTCATTCATTCATTCATTCATTCATTCATTCATTTATTCATTCATTTATTCATTCATTCATTCATTCATTCATTCATTGATTCATTCATTCATTCATTCATTCATTCATTCATTCATTCATTCATTCATTCATTCATTCATTCATTCATTTATTCATTCCATCATTCATGGCATTCATTCATTCATTCATTCATTCATTCATTCATTCATTTCTTCATGCATTCATTCACATTCATCCATTCATTCATTCATTCAATTATGATTCATTCAAGCGTAAAATCATCCAGTCAGTCAGTCAGCAGTGGCAGATTCAAGGGGGGGGGGGGTTTTGTGGGGTCAGTCAATCATTCATTCATTCATTCATTTTTTCATTCATTCATTCATTCATTCATTCATTCATTTATTTATTCTTTCATTTATACTTTTATTCATTGATTTATAATTTGTTCAATGAACACTAATCCCTCACAATGTGTAACACGTAATAGTGTTTTACCTTCTCTCAGATCTTCAGTGCCTCTCTGCCATTGCTCCACATAATATTAGTGCTTTATCTTTTGCTAGATTTCTAATGCCTTTTCCCTTTGCTTTATATACTATTAGTATTTTACCTTCTCCTAGATTTCCAGTGCTTTTCTGCCATTGCTCAGAATCCATCACGCTCATCAGCTCAGCCATGTTTCACGCTGTTCCTCTGCGCGCGCCCAGACTGAATCACTTCCGGTTCGGTGTGGAGCTCTCGTCAGTTGAGGTGAGAAGTAGAAACTGGGGCCTTCCCGGCGAGAGCTGCTCGTCAAAACTGGTTTTCTAGCTTCCTGGATCGTTGATGTCGATGACGGATGCAGAGCTAGCAGGCATATATGACCTCATCTGTAACATCACGAACCACAGATCAAACACCCACCAAACACAAGACGTTCAACCAGTGCTGGTTTAATGTTTGTCCATCGTCGCAGACGGTGGCTCACCATTAAGCCAGCAGTAGGTCAAATCTTGTTTCCCAGCAGACACGAGAGATTGAGACAATGTTGTATTAATGTTGGGCCAGCGTCACGAACGGTGTACCAACGTCAGTTCAATTGATCGTCATTGTTGGGTTAAAGTTGATCCAGAACGCGTTATTTAAAACAAAATATGAGCTGGCAATTCTGTTCTGAGAATTAGATGTATATATGACTGATTTCTCTCATCTCATATCAGTATGATATGTATATACGCCTCAGAAGTGCGGAATAATTTACTAAAAAAAAGTTGCAGTTATAACGCAGAAACGACATCACAACCGCATAACAATTGGAATAAAATAAAATAAAATAAAATCCAAACTGTTATTCATTAATAAAATCTTGTACGGGTGGCACTAGAATACGCATTATAGTATATAATTATTATCCTGATAATTGATGTGTAGGCGTTTAACCCTTTAACCGCCGGTGCCGCATATATTGAGGTTTTCATTTTTTATTAGAACATGAAGCACCCTCTTTTAAATATGTTAAAGATAAAATGTGACAACAACCAGCAAGATTTGAAAAGAGTTGACCTCCATTTTGTCAAATCTGAATAATTTTCACTCACTTGACGTTGTGGATCGCGTCAGCGAGACACAACTTCAAGTGGGTGAAAATTCAAATTGAATAATTTGGCGGTTAAAGGGTTAAACACGCTAACCCTGTTAACGATTCACACTGGTCTGTCCATTTGGGTGGGTTGTACCTCAGGGGAAAATATACAATAATCCAATGAATAATTGGACACGGGCTGTATTTTTTCACACAGTATACGAAACATGAGAAACGTGTTCATTTTTTCACACGAACCACTCACACGCGTAGCTCTCCTAATGATCATAAGTTGTATCGATTTACTTTCGACCGGTATAGACTGATACACATAGGCCTATATATCTGATATACGTCTGAAAGTGAAAACCGTGTTTGCAATATAAGAAATATAACCGGGTTCATTTCATTGGACAGATTTGAACCACATCCTTCTGATTTAGCCATTCCGCATTTGTGGTTTGGAATCCTGTTTATGTCAGACAGCGATTGCGCAATTCTGTCTAACGCACCCTTTCAGTGCGGGACCGTCTTAATAATACGTCAGAATATGATGTATATAGACGTCAGATTCTGACATATAAAGCCCGCACTGAAAGAATTAAAATATATCTAATAATCAAAACTTAGGTATTCAAATGAAGCGAATAGCTAACTAAGACATTTATGATGATTTCAAATAAAAAAAAACTTTGGTCTCTATGAATTATACCAAAAATATTTCAGCGCTGTATGTGAGGGTTAAATATAAACTGCGCAGAAATATTATACGCCGAACTTGTATTACTTTTCTACAGCTTTCTACAGCTATCTCCATGACATCAGCATCCCATGCGTTATTACATGTATAAAGATAGCTGCCTGCTATATAGTGGATGGAATCCAACCCGTGGAATAACTTTAATAACAGCGTAAATACAGATAATTAAACCACGAGCATACTAGCGACAGCTTCGTGTTTTTGCAGCAAACCGAACAGAAGCTAAAACAAATTGGCTTCTTTTTGCTTTGAAGTATAATTAATCATCGGTTGGCACTGTTATGCCGGCCTTACAGTTTTAGGCCGACTTTGCTGCAAACACATGGGTATCACCTTCAGCTATCAAGTTGTCTGCTATGTGGTCTGTCTGTCTGACCTGTCTCGGCAAGATGATGGGTATTAACGTGTTTCCGAACGCCTGTGGACAGTGTACGCTGAGATCAACAATTTCATGAATAATGTGAAGCTAACCTGCTAACCCTATTCAAATTATAAATTCACCTATAAAGACCGTTTAAATCCGCCCGTTAACCCTTTAACCGCCGGTGTCGCATATATTCGTTTTTTCACTTAATTATTACCACATTCAGTACCGCCTTTTAAACACGGTAAAGCCATAATGTGACATTAATCAGCACCATTTGAAAAGAGTTGACCTTCATTTTGTCAAATCTGAATAATTTTCACTCACTTGAAGTTGTGGATCGCGTCAGCGAGACACAACTTCAAGTGGGTGAAAATTCAAATTGAATAATTTGGCGGTTATAGGGTTAAGACTTTATTCCAATGAGATGTAAATCTGTCATTGCGAAATAATAAAAAAACATTCATGAAACAATGACGCAGTAACTCATTACGCAATCGATCCCATAAATTTACGAATGGCAACGATGGCAGTCTCTGTATGGCACACATTACCATTCTTTATTACGGACTATCACTTACTCCAAGTAGCGGTTCCCTCTCATCCCTGTTATGGTTTATAGTTATAGATACCACCTATAGGCTTTTCTCCTATCTCTGTAATGAGCGCATTCATTTAAAAATGGTGCGCAAGAGTCCTTTTCTTTAACCTTCACAACGCCGAAATATTTGTGTATAAATATAAACCGTGGAAACCAAAAGGGTTGTTTAATTTGAAATCATCATACATGACTTAGTTAGCTCTTTGCGATTCATTTGAGTACATATGTTATGGGTCTACGGCCATTATAAATATGTGTGTTCTTCCAGCGCAGTGACCGTCTTTACACGGTAGAATCTGACGTATAAAGACGGTCTCCGCGCTAAGGGCGTTAACCAGAATCTGACGTCTATAGACATCAGATTCTGACGTCTAAAGACGCTCCCCGCACTTAACGAAATAAACAATGTATAATGTCCGTAGAGTCATCACATAGGTATTCAAGTGGAAAGAGTTGTAGGCTACTGCAGACGTCAGATTCTGATGTAGGCCTATAAAGACGATCCCCGCGCTGAAAGGGTTAAAATCCACAAACTTATTTCTGGTCATCAAACTGTCAATGTAGCCTGCGAGATCATCCAGTTTGTCAGAGCTAGACAATTTTATACAAATATGAAGGACATGCAGCACGAGAAAACAACAACCGTTAATGTTACACATTTCTGTATAACACGTGGAATTTCTCGTCCAGGATGATCATGCATCAACTTCCCAGCAAACACGAATGTTGTTTCAATATTGGCCCACCGCCTACGGCGCTGGCCCAACATTGAAATAACATTTGGTCAACTCCTCGTGTTTACAGGGTTATACATAGCTGAGGAAAACGAACCATTCACTCGATGTTGGTTTGCCAGCGTGGTAGACGTTGGAACAGCATTGAAACAACATTGTGTTACTGTCTAATGTATCTGGTCAGACCTGGGCATGTCCATTTAAGGTCAACATGCGAGTATGATTGTGCAGGGTTGTGAAAAACAAGATGGCGGCAGGTGCTGACAAGACGTGCACAAGTTCATTTCCAGGTGAGGCAATGGTTAACCCTCTCAGCGCGGGGAGCGTCTTTAGACGTCAGAATCTGACGTCTGCAGATTCTATTTGGATTAGCATAGGCAGGCTACATTTCGCGACCCACAACTTCAAGAGGCTAAAAATAGTAACCCATAAAGTGCGGGAATCGGCGTTGATCAATCTCTACATGGAGGGATTCGATTTGCCGCATACCGCATGCCGCATACAGCATGCCGCATACCGCACACCGATACCGTATGTAAGGAATCATACCTACTGCAATGTGTTGTAGCGATTTTTGCCGCAAAACGCATAACGCTTAACGCATGCCGCATACCGCGTGTAAGTAATCCTAGCTTTAGTAATCAAAATCTGACGTCTCTAGACGTCAGATTATGACGTCTGAACTCGATCCCCACACAGAAAAAATATAAAAAATGTATAATGGCCGTAGACCCATGCATAACATAGGTATTCAAATGAAGCGGAACGAGCCAACTAGACATTAATGGTGATTTCAAATTAAAAAAAGCTTTGGACTCCATGGTTTATAAAACATATTTTAGCGCTTTAAGGGTTAATCAAAGGATATAATGTCAATCTAGCAAATTCAATGCTCATTTCTCTTTTGAATTATTTCTTGTTTGAAGGAAAAATAAACAGTCGTCTGAAAAACGGCTATAGACATGATCAACACTTTCACCCTTACAGCGCTGATATGTTTTTATAACTCATGGAGACCAGAGGGTTTTTAAATTTCTTCATGTCTTCATTTGAATACATATGTTATGGGTCTACGGCCATTATTGATATAGACTTACAGTGCGGGGATCGACTTTAGACGTCAGATACTGACGTCTACAGACGTCAGTATCTGACGTCTTAAGTCGATCCCCGCGCTGTACAGGTTAAGTGCTCAGGCGATAACTGGTAAGGCTCGCCGTCTACCTTTATCAATTAACTTGTAAAGACTACCGTCGTTTATAAACCGTTTTATTAGCCGAGTATTAACTGTTATTGGGCATGAAATGAGTGTTTACACAACAAAATAAGTATTAACTCTAATCCTAATAAGTTAATTCATTTAAATTTTCAACCACTTGAAATTGTGTCTCGCTACTGCGATCCACAACCTCTAGTGCTTGAAAATTACTCATATTTGTTTAATTTGAGACCAATCATTCGCAAATCCTGATGTCTAAACGTACATTTCGCTCTCAATAACTGTGATCTAACCTGGTAATAAAATAGATTAAAAACGACTATAGGCGTGCTTAGCAGGCAAAAGGTTTACCATCAAAGTGCTAATGACGTCTAAAGCCGTTTTCAGACTTTGTGTTTTTACTTCAAACAAGATCATTTGAAGGCGAAATGAACATTATAGAATGACATATGTTTTGATTCTAATTTTACATATGTAAGTAATTTGTATCCACTTGAAGTTGTGGTTCGATCCCGGTAGCGAGTTAGTTCAAGTCTGTAATAATATAAAATTTTATAATGTAGCCCTTTTAATTAAATTTTCAACCACTTGAGGTTGTGTCCCGCTACCGCGATCCACAACCTCAAGTGGTTGAAAATTACAGGTATTTGTTTAATTTTGAACAAAAAAATACAAATCCTGCGATTTTATTTAATGTAATCGGCGAATATAACGGATTAAACACGACTATTGTCGTGATTAGCAGGCAAAGGGTTTTTGCAGTACTCATCTTCGTCAGGCTATCGTTGAAACGATATATATTCAGATTCACGAAGCTATACAGTTGTTGTTCATTCTGGCCACGTTGATGCCTAACCAATTACGACAGATTCGTAGAAACCAATATACTCGAGATATTTTAGACACAAATATACTCTGCGACATTCGGATCCACGAATCTGTTGTATTTCCTTCGTTGTCCTTCTTCTTCTGCCAACATTTATCACGATTTATTTATTTAATGCGATATTTCACTTACCTGTAGAAATCTATCAGAATGAGAGGATGTTATTATTACGTATCCTATTATATATTGTGATGTTTCTGATAAAGCTATAGACACACACCATTCACACAAAAATGAAGAAGGCAGATTCTTACCACGTTATATTGGGCATGTTGTACTGAAAAAAACTGTGGATAATAAACCTGTCAGTTGTGCATGTTTATAAGGTGTTGCTAGACCATGGACGTGCTGTCATCGGAACATTATACAAGGAAGAGTCACCTAATAATAATGACATGCCAGCCCAATGTTGTTTTACCTAGTGCTGCGAGGGAGGGGCAATCTGTATTTTTTCACATTCCGCCTTCGTCACGATCAATACATTCTTGAGGTGGATTACGTCTGAGCATGCCAGAAAGACTCGCTACACCTCATCCAACTGTCATTCACACGTTGAACGCAACACGTTGATCATGGCTGCTTCCCACGCAGAAGGCCTACATAACATTGGAAGTCGCGACTTTGGGTCTCGCTCGTTTGCTCGCTCTCACCAACTCACTCATTTCCCTACTTATTCTACCACTCACTACTCACTCACTCACTCACTCACTCACTCACTCACTCACTCACTCACTCACTCACTCACTCACTCACTCACTCACTCACTCACTCACTCACTCACTCACTCACTCACTCACTCACTCACTCACTCATTCACTCACTCATGCACTCACTCACTCACTCACTCACTCACTCACTCACTCACTCACTCACTCACTCACTCACTCACTCACTCACTCACTCACTCACTCACTCACTCACTCACTCACTCACTCACTCACTCACTCACTCACTCACTCACTCACTCACTCACTCACTCACTCACTCACTCACTCACTCACTCACTCACTCACTCACTCACTCACTCACTCACTCACTCACTCACTCACTCACTCACTCACTCACTCACTCACTCACTCACTCACTCACTCACTCACTCACTCACTCACTCACTCACTCACTCACTCACTCACTCACTCACTCATACACTCACTCACTCACTCACTCATACACTCACTCACCCAACAATTCACCCATCACTCACTCATCATGCACTTAATCACTCATTCGCTCACTCTCACGCACCTTCTCACTCACATTCACTCACTTTCACTAGCTCACTCACTCACTAACTCACTCACGCATTCACTCACTCACACCCCACGGTGAATGAAACTATGATAACAATTCCTGGTGGGTAAATGATTAACCATTACAGTTATAATCACGTCTGTAGCCGGTTTAGCCTATTTGTTTGTTCTTTAAAAAGAAAAGATACAAGAGAATTGAGCACTAAATTGGGAAGACTGATTTAAACTGTACATAATATATAATTATTTTTACCCACTTAAAGTTGGGGATCGCGATATTGTGGATCGCGGTAGCGATACACAACTTTTAGTGGGTACAAATATATTTTATAATGTAGCGTTTCAATAATTTAAGTTTTCCACTGACATTAGCCAATTGATCTATTTCAGTATTCTTACGTACTTAGAGTGTGTCTCAGCATTAACCCTTACAACGCTAGATTATTTTGTAAAATCATGGAGACCAAAAGGTTTATTTCAATTTGAGATCATCATAAAATGTCTTTGTTAGCTCTTTCCGATTCATTTGAATACCTATGTTATAGGTCTACGGCCATTAGAAATATTTTTACTCTTACAATGCGAGGATCGACTTTAGTCGTCAGAATCTTCAGGGCCCGATTGCAGGAAACAAGATCATCTTCTGTGGGTTTAACCCTTTAACCGCCGGTGCCGCATATATTCGTTTTTTACATTTTTTATTAGCACATTACATACCACCTTTTAAACATGTCAAAGATAAAATGTGCCATCAATCAGCAAGATTTGAAATTTGTTTACCTCCATTTTGCCAAATCTGAATAATTTTCACTCACTTGAAGTTGTGGATCGCGTCAGCGAGACACAATTTCAAGTGGGTGGAAATTCAGATTGAATAATTTTGCGGTTAAAGGGTCAAACCAGAAAATTAGATCAGCTAATCTCTTTGATTAACTTGGAACGTGAGAACTTTGTGATTAGATGATCATTCTGATATTTGATCCGAATTTTACTAAAAATATGACATGATTTTCGCATCACGGAAACATGTACCATTTAATGCAGAATCGATTTGTTATTCTTTATAACGGAAAAATCACCTCAGTTGACTACCGTCACTGCTAGTAGGGTGTAATGAACCACCAGGTTAGATTAGACTGACCTATATAGGGCTTATTTATTATCCCTAACCATGGTAACGTCTAATATGGTAATATACAACATTAAAATGTTTGGGGGCTGTATAATCATGTATAAACATAATATAACCTAATGCGATACATGTAGACAAACATATTCATGATTTTGTAGACTAAAGTCGATCCCCGCGCTGTGAGGGTTAAATTGTGAATTAAATTGTGTGGAAATACTCTAAGTATCGGCCTACTTTTCAACACAAATTAGCCAATATTATTGATTCAACAGATATTTCGCCTATAATGTATTATTATCAATAAAAAGATAAACATTAGGCCTATTTGTGGTAACATTAATTTTATCATTTTATATATTTTTATTCTTGCCATTTTTTACAACTTTTTTTACATTTTTACCATTTACTATTTTACAGACTTACTAATTTTTAGACACTGAATTTTATTCACGTGGTGCCTAAAGCAGCTGCGTCGTTATGCTTTACAGAATCATAATATTGACATTGTGGCACCGACCCCACCCCTGCGGACGATGACCATGCTGCGCATTGTGCGCTCACAATGTTTACTCGGCGAATCATAACGACCCACCTACTTTAAACGGAGCTTAAAGAGTAAAAGGACAACTTCTTGGGAGTTGCGAGTGTCTAGGTGTATTATCCAGCCAGTGTTATACTCAGCTTGTAATAAGTGAGAACCATATTTTTAGCAACTAGATCCCAACAAACACGAGACGACGAAATAATGTTTTTCTAATGCTGGGCCAGTGTCATAGATGGTGGGCCAACATTAAAACAGTATTTTTTTCATCGTCTCGTGTTTACTCAGAGATCTTTAAAAATCTATCAGGCTGACCTAGATCTTAATATAGGCCCATGATTGGTCGAGATGGCCACATCGACCAATCATATCTACACGATCTGGGTCAATCGCTTTGCGAACATCCGATTGGGAACTCTCAGGTGTCTACTTTATAAGTTTAGATTGAGTGAGTGACTAAGGGCTTGTTCACTACCGATCAGTATGTATAATACTGCGACTTAGCAGACCAGTACCGCCGATTACCAATCTAAAAAGCACACCGGAAGACCCCCTGGCGAATCAAATAGAAAACACTGTCTGGGAATCACGTCTGACAACTTCCTGTGTAATGGTCCCAGCCCAGCAAATAACATGATCCAATTCTTGGATGTCATGACATGTAGCATACGATCACTTGGGCATCAATGTTTTAAATGTTACCGTTTAACCTTTTCACTACCATACATGACGGAAATTTCCGTCGTCATTCGTCAATGAACGTAACCATAAAATGACACAAATTTTCGTCAAATATTTACTACATTTATGTATTTTTCGTCATTTGAAGCTGGAAATTGCGTTAGCAATTCCAGCTTCAAATGACGAAAAATAGAACTCCTACACCAGTATATCTGGATCCTGGCATGCACCCCGGCCTGGAAGTCAAAGGGTTAACGGTTTCCGACGCATCCAAACAATGGTTAATGTTGATAAAATTAACAACAACAACCAACAGTTAAATGGTGATGAACAACAGAGTGAGGCCCTAGTTTGAATTATTATTTTCCATTAGTTCCCAGTGAACATAAAATATTTGTATTTACTGGGTTCTGCTCTACAAAACTAAAAGGCAGTATCTGCGTACTTTTGTGGCTTTGCATGGCAGAGTTGATTCCGGGGATTTTTGACTTTGATCTCGCAACAAATCAAATATAAATGAAGTAAAATCACGCATTGTTTACTTCCGCAAAGCTTGATCCTGGCATCGCCTGTGAGGGGCTAGAATTTCCCTATCGGGCTTGGTCGGTACAACTAGATGGAACAAGAGATTGCAAGACATATTTTTAAAAAGGTACGACAGTATTAGCCGTAGGCATAGCCGACTACTCCCAGCACACACAAAATATTTGTATAACATTTGTACAATGTTGGACCAACGTCGAAGACGTTGGGGCGACGTTGTACAAATGTTATACAAATATGTTGTGCTTGCTGGGCTGCCTATCATATAAAAGCAACTGTAGCGTAGAAATTAGGCAAACAGCAGTAACTGCTTACTTGAAAAGTAGACAGTTCCTGCTTTTTACCGTTACATGACAGACCCTGCAACGGCAAACAACAGTAACTGCTCTCTTAGAAAGTGGACAGTTACTGCTGTTTGGTGTTCTACAGAAGAATTGGCAGCAGTGATATGTTCCGTTTGTCAAATAGAGATCCGCCAATTAGCTCGGATCGCTGAAAGTATTATCGCAAACAATAATATTGGTTTTTTTAGTTTTGTTGCGTACCCTATATAGCCGCGCATGTCATATCACCCCGTGAAATGGAGACACATTGTGATTAACGAGATCGGGTTACAGCTTCTATTTACTGCCAATAATCCTGAGTGTTACGTACGTCTCAGGGGTAATAGTAGGCATGTTTACCTAGAGCACATGCCCTTTTATATAACGCTTAAAAAAATGAAAAGTGAATCAAGCTTTAAATGACACACAAGCCATACATGTAAGCTGGGGAGACTAAACAAACGATAATTGAGGGTAAGGGTACGGTATATATTGTCATTAGAAATACAATAAGAAAAGAAATACAAATATTGCAGATAAAATAAAAAAAATATCGCATCTAGTGACAAAGACAACATAACGCCCACTGGCGCATGCGCCCTCAAAGAAGAGGAAAAAACATATCTACATGTAGGCTTATACGGTTTTAGCAGCTCAAAAGTATCAATGTATTGTGAGTTGTTCTAATTTGAAAAAAACGTGGCAATTACGTGAATGTAATATACCCGGCCTTATAGCCTAGTTATTATCATTTTTTGCTGGCAAATTAGGAGAGCTTGTTATGAAATCTCTCCAATTGGTGTCATTAGTCGCCTGAATTAGGCCCTACGATGGTATATAGGTGATACATAAACCCTTATTATCCATCGTAAATCAACACTCTGATAAGGCAGAAATATGACGACACTTATCATAGCAAACCTTGCAACGCTAAAATATTTTTGTATAAACCATCGAAACCGAAGTTTTTTTCTTTTTTAGATTATTATAAATGTCTTGGTTAGCTTTTTCCGCTTTCTTTGTAAACCTATTTTATGGTTCTACGGCCATTAGAAATATTGTAATTCTCTCAGTGCGGGGACTGTCTTCACACGTCAGAATCTGTCGTCTACAGACGGTTCCCGTGCCGAAAGGGTTAACATTCTCATCTCTCTCGTCTTATTTATGTCGACACTTATCATATAACACTGATTAACCATTGTGGTGCTGGAGTCGTATATATAGGCTATACTGTTTCAAGCATGTTTTAAATCAATAGAAGTAAAAGTTCAAATACAACAACCCATGAGCGCTTAACCCTTTGACCGCCAAATTATTCAATCTGAATTTTCACTCACTTGAAATGGTGTCTCGCTGACGCGATCCACAACTTCAAGTGAGTGAAAATTATTCAGATTTGACAAAATAGAGGTCAATTGTTTTCAAATATTGCTGATTGATGTCACATTTTATCTTTAACATGGGTAAAAGGTAGTACTTTATGTGCTAATAACCCGAGTATATGCAACACCGGCGGTTAAAGGGTTAACCCGTTATCTATTTTTATTTTCATTCACGTAAACTATTTTTATCCATCGTAAATTACCACTCTGATAAGGCAGAAATATGAGGACACTTATCAGATTAACCTTTGCATTAAGTTGTGTCTCGCTACCGCAACCCACAACTTCATTCGGGTGAAAAATACCCACATTTGTTTAATTTGAAACTAAACATTTGCAAATCCTGATGTTTAAACATTTATTTAATTCCCAATAACAGTAATTTAATCGGCTGATCATACAGATTTAAAATGGCAGTAATTGGCAGGCAAAGGGTTAATATATTTTACTACACTTCATAAACTAAGGATATTTCCATTCATCTTGCGATGAGATTGCAAAAGCTTGCGTACACTTCATTGTATCCAAAATATTATCAAAACACACCAAATGCTGCGGTTCTATATATAACACGCCATTTTACTATCGTTTTTTTATTTTCTACCTGAGCGCATATGTTGACAGTCCGTTACACAAATCCTGATAAAAAAATGAGAGTTTATTTTTTAATGTGAATGTCCCCAAATACTGTTCATCCTTTTTTATTTGATTAGTCTTAATAATATCCATGTACCACAAAACACTGGACACATAATGCCATATTTTTCAGAATAAAAATAAGGTATAATCTAGTGAGTGGATACAATTGTAAGATGTTTTTCTTTATTTCAGCTTGAATGTATCATTACAAATGAATAATATATTGTTATTATTGTATACATCTATTTTCATGCATTTCTATTTCTGAGTCTCCTTCTTTCCAGAGCCCCGTGATGATGTTTATTTGTATTATAAAAGATGACACATTAGCCTATTCAGCGAATTTGATATTTACGCATCATCCTAATAAACACAAACAAATTGTATTAACATTTGTGCAACGTCGGCCCAACATCTTTGACGCTGGTCTAACATTGTATGAATGTTCTACAAATATTTTGTGCTTGTTGGGATGTCTGTTGTTTATCAATACAGATGCAGCGCCAGACTTCCGTGTGTTTATTTATACAGTGTATATCTACATTTTCCATTGAATTCAACATTGTGGTCAAAACTAGTATTCTCATACATGTAATGTATGGATCCGGCTATTTACCAAAGAAAAATATTTTGTCGAAGTGATACAATACAAATATGTGAATATGATTTTTGATAGCACATCCAATAAAGAGGCGTTTAAAAAGGCATTTACAAATCTCAATGTCACAATTTGAAAAATATATGCAAACTATCCCGATATTTTCAAATCTAAAATACATTTTCTTGGCAGTATACTATTTGGATTTGATAAAATTAGCAAATGTTATGTGAGGAATGTATGCGTAGCATTTACAATGTTATGTATGATTCTGATCCGAAGGCTACAGTATAGAACCATTATTATCATGATTATGACACAAATTGACTCATCACCACCTCGTGTGCTATTTTTCTCAACAGTCCAAGTAAATGAGCCTAATTATGAATATGATCACATTCCTTCCTAACGTTGTAATTGGGTACATACGCTGGCAAAACAAGATACGTTGACCCAATGATTATTTAAAGTTGGGCCAGCGTCGCAGACGGTGATTCAACATTAAAACACATTTAATAAATGTATCATGTTTGATGGGCCAGGAAAAGTAAGTGTTGGTACATTACTCCATTTAAATGAAAGAATAAATTAATTTTATAAATGAATGAATGAATGAATGAATGAATGAATGAATGAATGAATGAATGAATGAATGAATGAATGAATGAATGAATGAATGAAATAAATGAATGAATGACAGTGATTTGATAGGCCTATAAAATAGAATAAAAACAATAGTAGCTGTGGTTAGTGGTGAAAGGGTAACTTTGGACGTTATTCCTTGAACAGCTGAATTAAATAATTAAAATTTTCACCCACTTGAAGTTGTGTCTCGCTATCGCGATCCACAACTTTAAGTGGTTGAAAATTACTCTTATTTGTTAAATTTTAGACCGAGCATTTGCAAATGATGACATTTAGTGTCCAATAACTGTGATTTAATCGGCTTCTAAAATGGATTAAATGCCTCTCGGTGCCAGGGTTAGTGTGTTCAGGGGGCATGGGGTTAATGTGTAGTATGGAGTCCAGCTGGACATGGTATGTCCAGCCTAATGGTTCAGATAACTCCGCTATCCACCATTCTCAGATTGCACATCTACGTCATTATTATGTTGTTATAACCTGAGGCTATAATGGAACTGGATATATTTGTAGTGATTGTGAACCTAGGTTTAACCCTTAACTCTTTATATGCCAATTGCGTATTTATGTGCAATTAAACTACCTTTCTTTACCAAATTCGCATTTATCCGAAATCTACATGTGTATACCCAGCAAGCACGAGACATTCACCCAATGTTTTGTCAATGTTGGTCCACCGTCTACGACGCTGGCCCAACATTGACAGAACACTGGGTGAATGTCTCGTGTTTGCTGGGTATAACAGGGTTGGAGTCGATTATAATCATAATCGTCGATTACTAGTTTTACTCGATTACATTGTAATCAGGGCAGAAGTCGGTAAAGGAAGAGTTAAAGCGCTGAAATATTTTTATACAAACTATTGAGAGTGAATGATTTTTATGAATCCGAAATCATCATAAGTGTCTTCGCTACCTCTTTCTGTTTCATTTGAATATATATGTTATGGATCTAAGGCCATTATGAGTAGGGGTTTTAATTTTTTCATTGAGGGGTCGACTTTAGACGTCATATTCTGACAGACAAGGTACATTATAGGCTAAACTGGGTTTGGAGAACCTCCCGAGGATGATGAGATGAATCAGATCGTACTGCCCTCCAGACACACGATGCGATATTCTAGCCATTGTACTAATTATAGTCTGATGCCGAAAACACTACACTACACGATCACGGAGGCTCCTTACAATACTGAATATTACGAGTGGGAAAGGAACTTAATCACATCCCTACGTTAAATAGGGATCATGTCAATTACAGTATGTTTCCTTTATATTTTTACATGGTCAGGGACATTTCGACCATAAATATCCAAACTTTAAAGTAAAGAAAATAAAGTCTAAATAAGACTTGAAGTTTTTTTTGTGAAGTATAGTCATCACGTGTATGATAACAACACAGCCAACACGAGATGTTGTATCAATGCTGGGTAAATGTTGGCCCAACGTCGGTCCAGCATTAAACCAGCATTGGTTCAACGTCTCGTGTTTGCTGGAAAATTGTAAATTGAACCCCTTCCTAGATTCCCGGATCCGCTATAGAGTTACTCTATGGATTGTTTGCTGTGAGGCTGAATGGCGGGAAGTCAAAACATACACCAGGTATGGCAACAATCCCACGTGGGAGATCCCAACTCTATCATTAGATGACCAGAGAGCGTACAGTCAGACGCAACGTTAAACCAACATTGATTCAACGTCTTGTGTCTTCTCGGATGTAAATTTATCATTATCAACTAATATACGATGCTTCTCCCCCACTGAACGTTGAGACAACGTTGTTTCGATGGTGTGTCCTCCTTGTGTACGATCTGTTCCAAGGTGAGTTGAAATTGTACATGAATTAACGTGTCCAGTGACCAGGGGTAATGTGTTTGAAGCGCATGCAGAGCATTGTATGTGCGCTACATCATGTATATAGGAATTCGTCATTATTATGTAAATTAATAATAATAATGTTAAAACGAACTGCTTTATGTAGTTATTAACTACACTTGGGTTTAATCGGTATATTTTATTTTTTAGGATATTATTCAATCTTCTTATCTTGAGGCTGGGGAAAACACAAGACTTTCGCCCATTAACACAGGTTTAATTCCGGATACACGTCGGGCTGTGTTACAGCACCAGGAATTGAGTGAATATGTTTGATTGCTTGTTTGTTTGTTTGTTTGTTTGTTTGTTTGTTTGTTTGTTTGATTGTTTGTTTGTTTGTTTGTTTGTTTGTTTGTTTGTTTGTTTGTTTGTTTGTTTGTTTTGCTGACCTCTTTCTGTATATGGCTGAATAAATAGCCGTTAATTTAGATACCCCAGGGTGGGGGCCCTGGTGTAGGCCTAGTGGTTAACGCTGTGCCTGTATCTGTCGCGCCGAAGCTCGGGGGCTCTTCCCCTGCTCTGGCATGCAGGTTTTTTCCCCCTCAGTACAAAATCAATATTTCGGACAGCCGAAGGTAGCGTTCTGAGCCTCAGACAACCAATTTTTTAATCCTGTGTCTGGAGAGCGTGTGATTCATGTCACCATATATTTAGCCTGAATGTTCCCAAAATTGGCATAAAGCCCTGTTCATTCTTTAAGATACCTCCACTTTGGAATTATTGGTGAGTGTCATTTTGTATATAGGCACGTCCCAGCGGTCACCAGACGTTGTTACAATGTTGGTTGAATGTTGGGCCAGCGTCGCAGACGATGGGCCAACATTCAACCAGCATTGTTTCAACGTCTCGTGCCTGCTGGGGTATGACTGTTTAACCCTTTCAGTGCTTGGATCGTCCATAAACGTCAGATTCTGAGGTCTAAAGACGGTCCCGCACTGAAATCAATAAAACATAATAATAAATAAATTGTAATTTAGTGACCTGCCATGCGAAAAGGTACCTCCACGCGGCTTTCATAAAATTATTTATGACGTCATTCAAAATTTAAATTTAATGATTACATAACTAATTTCAAAATATCAAACGTCTCATAAAACAATAAGATATTAATATTTTTCAAAAAATTGTTCAGTTATTGGAACAGAAAGGACACGGCTATCATATCAACTATGAAAATCAATTTGGGAAGTAATTATTTTGACTTTACGGCCCTTTTCGCGTGGCGGGTCACTATAATATCATGGCCGTAGACCCATAACATAGGTATTCATATGAAGCGGAAAGAGTTAACTAAGACATTTACGATGATTTCAAATTGGTCTCGATGATTTATAAAAAAATATTTCAGTGTTGTACGGGTTACTGCTAACACTGTTCAAGTGAGCAGTTACTGATTTTTGTTTTTCACGGATGTAGACCGTGGACACGACTTGACCATTCAAAAGAACGTGTTCTTTTTAATGAATCATGCTCACTTGTATTTATTATCACCGAAGACAAACTTTGGATTGCTTCGATCATCCAACAGGTCAACCATTCCACGATTTCGAAGAAAATGGGGTGCAAGGGCTTTCGCAGTTGCAGCTCCTTTCACGTGTAATCATGTGTTGATTTTGCGCAGATCCTGCGCCCAGTTCATGTCTCATGGTCGCAGTGATTGTGCATTGGATCCGGATCATAACCCGGATCAGCCCCAAATATTTAAGGGATTGTTTTCCGACCCGAAACACAAATCTTTAAAAATAAAACAAATTATGGATCCAGATCGTATCATCCCTAAAATTTAACGGGATGTTCCTCGGCCAGGGTAAAAGTTTCATGCGAATTCGTTCATTGTTTTTTAACGGACAGGAAAACAAATCAACACGACCAGGATGAACCAGAATACACACAACCTTGGGAGATAATGATACAGGTTTTGGTGATACTTTCTTTGTCTGCTGATAAAATGGAAGACGTCATGGCTGGAGATAGCCAGAAGGTCCCAGGACCACAAAATTATAGCCAAAAAACAAGCCAGCGGGCACGAGAAGGTGTCCCAATGTTGGTTTGATGCTGGACTATCGTCTACGACGCTGGCCCAGCATCAAACCAACATTGCGCCACCTTCTCGTGTCTGCTGGCTGGACCTGAAGATAATGTGTTTCCTGCTGCTACTTTGTCTGGAGACAAAAACAAATGACTACATAATTCCGCATTCACGCTACCAGGTTTCAATGGGCGTTGGTTTCTTATCATTCTAGGTCTTGTCATGCTTGGCCCGTATATATACCACTCGTGTACGCAGCTATCAGATATAGGGGGATCAAAAGGTAAAATCTAGAAAAAAAATGGGTTCTGGTGGATTTTTTTTCAATTTGCAGCTCAAAGGGGGGGGGGGGTCAGACCTCTCTCCCCCTTAATATTTAAGAGTGAGCGGGGGGGGGGACTTCTGTTTCTTTGGATCCTGAATGTCAGAGCGATCTTCGTCTTTGCAGACAGGCAGTTTTAACCACTGCACCAGGGCCCCCTCCCCTGAAATACAAGAAATGTCAATGAATTTAGTAGAGTTAGTGGTAGATTATACCAGCTAATATGCCCTATAATCAAATATTTTCCGACATTTTTTTGCTTAAATTTTGAAATAACACAGCGCCTATCCAAGTCAATGATGTTTCTGAAAAACTGCATAAGCCTCAGGGAAAAGGGACAGATAAAAAGACGGCCGCTCATAAATTAGTAGCATTATTATTGATTATCAGGCGGAGGGAGAAGCGGAAAAATACGAGTATAATTTATGTATCAACGCCAAGAGAGAAACACAAATTAATTATATCAAGAACGTTAAAATTAGCGGACTGCAGAGCCATAAAATATAATAGTAAGATCATATATAATGACCGTCATCAAGATAAAAAAATAATTTAAAAGGGCGAGCGTCCCACGTGCACCGTGTATTACAAAACATATATAGCAATTAAGTATTAAACATATTGAATTGTATTCAATTAAAAGGCAATATAATAAGCTACACTAAAAATCCTTTTCGATTTTGAGTTTTTATTTTATCTGTTATAACGTTAATGCTGCTTGATTTATTTCAAATATCCGGAATACAAAAATGCATGCATTCTGAGCAAATACATGAAATGAAATATGCAGGTTAATACTTATCAGACTTATCAGATCATAGCAAAATATAAATAATACACGATACTATACCCCCTTCTGGTTTAACAGTAAACCAGCCTTTAGGACGGTCGCAGACTTGTTGGAATAGCGGCTAAATATAGGAAACCCTCTTGGCAAGGTCAGCATAAGTCAGATGGTCTCTTTGATGTCATCTCATGCAGAAAGCAAATATCTTGAAGAAGGATTGCTGTCAGATTCAGTTATGTCCATTAATTAATGACACCTCACAGATGCTGAGTCATGTGGACATTTATTTGCATGGTAACGCGAGCGTCTTGCTCAATTTCGAGCAACGTCAGAAGGAGAGAGCTGCTTAACCCTTTAAGCCCTCACGCTGCATTTAAGCGTCATTTTACATCCCCAAAAACAGACTTAATTTTCCTGCAACTAAGGGTTTTAGAACGAAAATTCCCATAAAACTGGTTTACCAATACATGGCAATTTTTTTTATTTTTTCACCCACATCAAATCATCTTCATCCACTACAAGTCGAGAATTGAGACAGCAATTTGCGGCTTGTAGTGGATGAGATGACAATGGTAAATTCAGGCCTGAACGGGTTAATAACGTGTCAGGATTAGTTCATGTATAATCTGTAGGCTAAACTATTCTTTGCCGAAATCCTCCACAAAAACGTCATGTACGAACCCAAGTTTATTTAAAAACAATCGCGATGCAAACTTTATATTAAACCTCATGAGCAAACATTAGACGCAGCATTATAAAACTTGGCAGACAGCTATATAACCCTCAGGGCTTTAATGTCGCATAGTTGTAAGATGACACCCAGGTCAAGGCATTTTCATGGTCAAAGAGGCTGATTTTTATAATGTATGAACTCGCATTATTGTCAGCATGGGCGGGTACTAAAGATTCGCATAATTAGATTAGTAATATTTTTATATTGAAATTTAAAATCAATTGAAATGCCATAATTACATTAACCCTTATAGCGCGGGGATCAACTTTAGTCCTCAGCATCTGACGTCTGTAGACGTCAGATCCTGACGTCTAAAGTCTGTAAGTGTAAAACGCACTGTAAGCGTAAAACTATTTCTAATGGTTGTAGAACCATAACATAGATATTCAAAAGAATCATAAAGAGCTGAATAAGACATTTATGATGATTTCAAATTGAAAAAACCCTTTAAAATAAGACATTTATGATGATTTCAAATTGAAAAAACCCTTTGGTCTCCATGGTTTATACGAAAGTATTTTCAGCGATTTAAGGGTTAATAGTGATTCGGTCGGGTGGTCGTGCTTAGTTCTTAAAGGGTTAATGTGATTTAAAGAAGAGTCGTCACAAATGCGCATGTAGGCCTACATTATGCAAACCAAAACAACATATTAATCTGTTAACCTGTTAACAGGACGGCAGGCTCTGAGACGCCATACGCTTCCCAAAGAAAAACCCTGTAAACTCGATACATCAACCCAACCTCGTTTCTATGTTGGACCATCGTCTGCGACGCTGGCCCAACATTGAAACGTCATTGATCCAATGTCTCTTGTTTGCTGGGAAGCCTTTTTAGGTTCGCTCACGTCATCATGGATTTCTGATTGAAGTATGGGACAGTTTAAGTATATGCGCACTCGTGACGACTCTACTTTTTAAAAGACTCCGATCATTCGTGTATCAATGAAAATGACTGCATATATCAATCGTTAAGCAAAACAGCATGTAAAACACGTGTATCAGTTAGGCCTACTCGTGGTGATACCATTAGTTTAGTACACACTCAAATGGACATCCGTGTATAATGTACAAAATGGTTGTTCAAACAAAAATATTTGAAACACTAAGTAACAAAAACCGACAGATAACAACTTTGCTCACCTACATCATATAGATGTACATTCATGTAGTATTATTGTTTTTATCAGGAAGCAAGCTGAAACTATTTTTGAGATTCCATTGAGTTTAATATACAACTATAGCTGAGAAGGGCATGAGTGTAATACTCACCTAATAGCTTACATAAATTAATTAAAATAATAATTACAAATTGTACAGTGGACAATTCGGACCATTTTTTTCAGTGACATTGAATTGACTTTGTTTAAAATACACGTGTAGCACTCAATGCTATGAAAGTCATTTAATTGTAAAAACATGAGCACTAATTCCTCTCTCTCTCTCTCTCTCCCCCTGTGGCAGTATTGATGTTACATTTTTTATCTTATTATGGTATCACTTGTATACCACCCAGTCCGATCTTGAGAAACAGAAGTGTCTGAAGAGCTCATGCTCTGTTTAACGGATAAAAAATAAACCTTATCTAAGCTGAAAAAAACGAGAGACGTTCAATTAATGTTGTCCTAATGGTACAAAAAAAACAATAGTGGGTGAACGTATTCTACTTGCTTGACTACATTTTGAACTATGGAGACCAAAGGGTTTTTTCAATTTGACATCATCATAAATGTCTTATTGAGCACTTTCCGATTCATTTTAATACCTATGTCATGGGTCTACGGCCATTACAAATATTTTTTTGTTTTTCAGTGCGGGGATCGACTATAGTTGTCAGAATCTGACTTCTACAGACGTCAGATTCTAAAGACTAAAGTCGATCCCCGCGCTGTAAGGGTTAATAATTAAACCTGAGATATCCCTGTCACGTAGGAATCTTAACCCTTTCAGCACGGGGAACATTGTTAGACGTCAGAATCTGACGTCTACAGGCGATGCATCGAAACAGACTTTAGATTCTGACGTCTACGGACGCTTCCCGCGCTGAAAGGGTTAAAAGGTAGATTTTGTAGTTTCATATTAATTCATCACTAAGTTACGTGAGTATATTGTCGGGCATACAAGAGAGAAACACCAATACACAAAACTAAACATTATATAGTAGCCTATACCAGGTATTACGGATGACTTCACCACTTTACGGCTAACGTAATATGGGGAATATCACGACACAACAACCTGATTGTTTTGTCGTTCAGGAGCATTCCATTCAGCTTTGGCATAACCGGAACAAAGTGAACAAGGTGAAGTGTGCGGACCGTTCCCTGTAGACCCCAGTCCGACTTTCTTGATATTGAGCTCGCATTTACAATTATTTTGCTGTAAGTCACAGTGGCGGATCCAGAATGTGCAAAAGGAGGGGGCGTAAGCCACATTTTGGCTGAAAAAAGGGGTGTTAGCTTCACTTTATTCAAAAAAATGCATGAAAATGCAATATTTTCACCAATAAGGGGGGCGTACGCCGGGTACGCCCTATGCTGGATCTGCAACTGAGTCAGCCCTTGTCCTGCTACGCCCGTATATACTGTAGATCTGGTAATATTCGCGAGTTTTTAGTTTTCGTAAATTTCGCGAGGAGGACAAATTTCTAGAAAATTATTATTATTATTATTATAGCGCTACTAAAGAAAAATGAAAATTTGCGAATTCTAAACTTCGTGAAAAGACCCAAAATCAGAAATTCACAAAAATTTAAACATGCGAAAATTACTAGATCTACAGTATACGGTTTCAAGCCTGCTTTAGATCAATAAAAATATCCCAAAATTTAGTTTTTGCTAGGTACTTAGTTGATTCAAGGATACAATATTGGAGATATATACTTTTCATAAATAAAAATATTTTTCGACATTTAAAGCTGGAAATTGCGTTAGCAATTCCAGCTTCAAATGACGAAAATAACTCACAAACAATCCAGATGGATAGGTAGGTTAATGAAGGTAACATGTGACCTAGAACCATTCTCGAACCATTGTTTGCTAATATAACGTGCTATTATAAACAGTTAAATTTACTTTGCTTTTCATCCTGTGTGATATTATTTAAATTAAATTAATAGCCGTTCGTTAGGCATGCAAGGGTGTTATTTAGCTATGCCTATGGAGAATTAAAATCCATGCAGAAATGTTGACTACACTGATACTTTAGACACAAATGGTTAGTGACAGGAATTCAATTGTAATTGACAGACTATCCTGTTACTGCAAGCTGACTGCACACTCTCTGCACATTCCAATTTTAACTGGTTCCTACCGTTCTGAGAAAAATAAATCCGTTTCGCAGCATCGCAGTTTAATAATTTCGCAGTGTTTTAATAAACAATGAAAAAATGTACGTGTTTATACACTTCTAAATAGTTTGAATGTTTGTTTAAAGAAAACAACACTGGAAACGTACGAGGCCTCTACACATAAAAAGGATGAAACTACTATGGTGAATAAATACATACAAAAGACAATTAATTTAAAAGGGTGTTTTTGCGACTAGCCATTACACACATACACCTTCCATATTGCTAATTGAGTAATTAAGCCTCCCAAATGGCACTGCTTTATCTCTACAGATATATGACCTGAAAACTAAATCCAACAATATTTCGTTTAACTGGCCCAAAATTGTGATATAGTAAGAATGACGAGAAAATCACATTTTATCGAATATTTTCTCTAAAAACTGGGTACGGTAGGTATACAAAAGTGTCAAATTCTCAGCCCGCCCCCATTTCCAGTAATGTCATAAACCATTATTCTGCTTCTAGAGATCCCTGGGATCAAAGAGATCCCTGGGGACAAATGTTGTACCTCCGGTTTCGGTAACTCCTAAATATGGCTCCTTTTTGTGTCTGTTGCTGTATATATGCCCCAATTACTGGATGCAAGTGCTAAATTGTGCATACAGAACATAGTAAATAACATATTAAAAGTGGGTGTCATACAAAAATCGATGTTCTTCTCTTATCTGTCCTATTTTGAGAAGTATATGATATTTTTCTAATATATCATAGCGAATATCCACATACCATGGTAAAGATAAAATGTATTTTCGCATATAAAGATCAATGTCAAAGTCAATAAATATAAAAATTGTTGCGACCACTATCTGTCCCTGTTATTATTCTAGTGTTGGATCCATACACCAGACATTAACCCTTTAACCGCCAAATTATTAAATTTAAATTTTTACCCACTTGAAGTTGTGTCTCGCTGACGCGATCCACAACTTCAAGTGGGTGAAAATTATTCAGATTTGACAAAATGGAGGTCAACTCTTTTCAAATCTTGCTGGTTGATGTCACATTTTATCTTTAACATATTTAAAATGTGGTACATAGTGTGCTAATAAAAAATAAAAACCCGAATATATGCGGCACCGGCGGTTAAAGGGTTAACCTTACAGCGCTAAACGCGTTTATTGTCGTTTTTTATTTCATTTTATCACCCGATTAGATCACTGTTGTTGGAAACGAAATGTGTCTCTAAATATCAAGATTTGCAAATGCTTGGTCTCAAATCAAACAGATATGAGTAATTTTTACCCACTTGAAGTTGTGCATCGCGGTAGCGAGACACAGCTTCAAGTGGGCTTTTTTCCTTATGTAGTGATTAAAAATTAAGGGTCAAAAGATACCAGCACATTTCAAATAAAGTAATGATCGACTTATTATGTGCATGATTAGACTGCAAGAAGATCGTTGTGGAGAATATGGTGAAAGTTCATCACATAATTACGATGTGTATGATAATAACATAGGCCTATTCGAAAATGCATCCGTTAGCATAAAATATAGTTAATAAATTAATACATGTATCCCACTTAAAGATAAATTATGAGCAGATAACATTTGTAGTTATTGAGTTAAGCAGAAATAGATAAGACAACAACTAAACGTAGAACACAAAGAAATAGAATACAAAAAACTATAATCCTATCTACTTCTGGGTAAAGTGATTAAAAAGTCGATATTAACCCACAAATTGTAAAAACACATCATCCACTAGCAGAAATAGTGTTGTATGCTATACTTACTTGAGTAGTACAAATAACAGTTTAGTCGCTAAAGGCCGATGTGTACATTCATGTGTTTTAGGCACATATCGCCCTGTAGTAAATGCAGTTTTTTTTTACCTCTTGCAGTAAAATGCTTCTGGCTACAGTATTCGAGGCGTGTACTAATGCTGCGGTGTTAATGCAAACAGCAGTAACTACTTACATAGAGAGTGAGTAGTCACTGCTGTTTGTCTGTGTAATGCTGTTGACAGATGACAGGTATAATCGGGATGATATTAACGTAAAACACACA
>OZ024918.1:42263145-42265645 GCA_964017125.1 Flabesymbios commensalis
GCTCATGCTCTGTTTAACGGATAAAAATTAAACCTTATCTAAGCTGAAAAAAACGAGAGACGTTCAACCAATGTTGTCCTAATGGTACAACAAAAAAACAATAGTGGGTGAACGTATTCTACTTGCTTGACTACATTTTGAACTATGGAGACCAAAGGGTTTTTTCAATTTGACATCATTATAAATGTCTCATTGAGCACTTTCCGCCGATTCATTTTAATACCTATGTCATGGGTCTACGGCCATTGCAAATATTTTTTTGTCTTTCTGTGCGGGGATCGACTTTAGTTGTCAGAATCTGACTTCTACAGACGTCAGATTCCGAAGACTAAAGTCGATCCCCGCGCTGTAAGGGTTAATAATTAAACCTGAGATATCCCTGTCCCGTAGGAATCTTAACCCTTTCAGCACGGGGAACATCTTTAGACGTCAGAATCTGACGTCTACAGGCGGTGCATCGAAACAGACTTTAGATTCTGACGTCTACGGACGTTCCCCGCGCTGAAAGGGTTAAAAGGTAGATTTTGTAGTTTCATAATTTAATTCATCACTAAGTTACGTGAATATATTGTCGGGCATACAAGAGAGAAACACCAATACACAAAACTAAACATTATATAGTAGCCTATACCAGGAATTACGGACGATATCACTACTTTACGGCTAACGTAATATGGAGAATATCACGACACAACAACCTGATTGTTTTGTCGTTCAGGAGCATTCCATTCAGCTTTGGCATAACCGGAACAAAGTGAACAAGGTGAAGTTTGCGGAGCGTTCCCTGTAGACCCCAGCCCGACTTTCCTGATATTGAGCTCGCATTTACACTTATCTTGCTGTTTGTCCACCCTTGTCCTGCTACGCCCGTATATACTGTAGATCTGGTAATATTCGCGAGTTTTTAGTTTTCGTAAATTTCGCGAGGAGGACAAATTTCTAGAAAATTATTATTATTATTATATTAATAGCGCTACTAAAGAAAAATGAAAATTTGCGAATTCTAAACTTCGTGAAAAGACCCAAAATCAAAAATTCACAAAAATTTAAACACGCGAAAATTACTAGATCTACAGTATACGGTTTCAAACATGCTTTAGATCAATACAAATATCCCAAAATTTAGTTTTTGGTAGGTACTTAGTTGATCCAAGGATACAATATTGGAGTTATATACTTTTCATAAATACAATGATTTTTCGACATTTCAAGCTGGGAATTGCGTTAGCAATTCCAGCTTCAAATGACGAAAAATACTCACAAACAATTCAGATGGATAAGGATTAAGAAGGTGACATGTGACCTAGAACCATTCTCTAACCACTGTTTGCTAATATAACGTGCTAATATAAACAGCTAAATTTACTTTGCTTTTCATCCTGTGTGATATTATTTAAATTAAATTAATAGCCGTTTGGCAGGCATGCAAGGGTGTTTTTTATCTCTGCCTATGGAGAATTAAAATCCATGCAGAAATGTGGACTACACTGATACTTTAGACACAAATGGTTAGTGACAGGAATTCAATTGTAATTGACAGACTATCCTGTTACTGCAAGATGACAGCACACTCTCCGCACATTCCAATTCTAACTGGTTCCTACCGTTCTGAGGAAATGAAATCCGTTTCGCAGCATCGCAGTTTAATAATTTCGCAGTGTTTTATAAACAATGTAAAAATGTACGTGTTTATTAACTTTTAAATAGTTTGAATGTTTGTTTAAAGAAAAAACACTGGAAACGTACGAGGCCTCTACACAAAAAAAGGGTGAAACTACTACGGTGAATAAATACATACAAACGACAATTAATTTAAAAGGGTGTTTTTGGACTAGCCATTACACACATACACCTTCCATATTGCTAATTGAGTAATTAAGCCTCCCAAATGGCAATGCTTTATCTCTACAGATATATGACCTGAAAACTAAATCCAACAATATTTCGTTTAACTGGCCCAAAATTGTGATATAGTAAGAATGACGAGAAAATCACATTTTATCGAATATTTTCTCTAAAAACTGGGTACGGTAGGTATACAAAAGTGTCAAATTCTCAGCCCGCCCCCATTTCCAGTAATGTCATAAACCATTATTCTGCTTCTGGAGATCCCTGGGATCAAAGAGATCCCTGGGGACAAATGTTGTACCTCCGGTTTCGGTAACTCCTTAAATATGGCTCCTTTTTGTGTCTGTTGCTGTTTATATGCCCCAATTACTGGATGCAAGTGCTAAATTGTGCATACAGAACATAGTAAATAACATATCAAAAGTGGGTGTCATACAAAAATCGATGTTCTTCTCTTATCTGTCCTATTTTGAGAAGTATATGATATTTTTCTAATATATCATAGCGAATATCCACATACCATGGTAAAGATAAAATGTATTTTCGCATATAAAGATCAATGTCAAAGTCAATAAATATAAAAACTGTTGCGCCCACTATCTGTCCCTGTTATTATTCTCCTGTTAGATCCATACACCAGACATTAACCCTT